>CM021703.1:27679802-27752309 GCA_011074415.1 Stictonetta naevosa | reverse complement strand
AGAAAAAGAAAAAGAAAAAGAAAAAGAAAAAGAAAAAGAAAGAAAAGGAAAAATCCACTTTCCAACAGTTAGGATAATTGGGTACTGGAATAGATTGCCTGGGGAGGCTGCAGAAGCTCTATCATCATTAAAGCCATTAAAGAGCAGGCTGGACAAACACTCATTTGGAATAATAAAGATCTACTTGATCTATGGTGGGCAAAAGATGAACAATGTGATTGACTGAAAGTCATTATAGATTTGTTTTCTCCTTCACAATGATAATTGCTTAGCACTATGGGGAATAATATATGTTCATCAAATACAAACCAGAAACACCTGAGAGCAGCAAAATAAAATCATTTTGGTTTTGGATGGAAAATATGAAAATAAATCAAATAATCTGGAAGACCAGTCACTTTTGAATAACAAGTTTTCTAAATTAAAAGTTCTTACACTGTGATGACAAATCCATTGAAAGATTGTGTTTGAAAAATAAATGGACAACTACAAGGTTAGGAAAAATCCTGTCAGTTCCCTGGTAACTTTTTTTAACATATCATTTTATTTGACAATAATAACAGGAAACAAGCGGATTAGAGTATCTGTTCATGCTCAGAACTGTAGAGGCAGAAAAAAGTCTCCTTCTTCCTATAATACATCATTTGCATTATTCCGGATTTCCAGAGCTATAGACTCCAGAGATCGGACTTCATATCCTGATCCTTTATCCACCAAGTCAAGTTCACCATAGCCAAGTTCAATTAAATATTTTTCAAGAGGTTCCTGAGTACATCAACCCAGGAGCAGGAAACAGCTTTCTAGCTGAGTGACTTACATGGAAGGGGAAATAGACAATGATGTATAATTCTTTCTTTGGTCTTACCCAGGTAACTATCTCATCACTCTTGAAGTACAAGCTTGCTGTAATCATTAGGTCATAGTTAATAAAAACAGCTCATTTTTGTCTTGGAGATACTATCTTCTAATGATTCCCTTTGGACTGAAATATATGCAAATGAAGATTAGTTAATTTAGAACCTTAACTATATGCACTTGTAAATGTGAAAAATTAATTACTAAGTGTAATATTGATCATGAGGAGCTCTAGATATCCTGTTTAACCTATCAAGCAAATAATAAAATATTTTTGAAGTAGACACTTATTTAACAATGCTTCTGTCCCAAGTTTTTAGAAACCTGTATAAATATGCACCAGACCAAATATGCACAGATTTATCCCCTTATCCTAGTGCGCATATTGTTAACATGCTTCACACTTTGATAATGGTCCAGAATTTCTTGGCTTCTGTAAGAGAATTTGCACATCAATTCCGAAGGAAGTAAATTACTAGAGAAAATATATGGTGTAACAAAACTGCTGTCTGACAGCATGAGAACAATGAAGTGCTTTCCTAAGTAAATGGTGCATATCTCATGATATGTTCTCAGGAGGGGATCAGCTGAGGCAGGCCCTTACACAGAAGAAATGTTTCAGACAGAAATATCATCCTGCCCATATGGAGTAGAATTTGAGCTGTTGGAATAATTGATCTTTCAGTGGTTTTTCAGTTCTGATAAATAAATGCAGAAATATAAACATGGTTTGGATGGATCAAACTCTTTTATGCATAAGAATCTTGGATGAACTGAAAAGCTTTTAAAGAAAAGTAACCTATGTTTTGATTTTTAGACACCTGCTTTTATAAAATAGAAAAGTCTCTTGACATACGAAGCCATTTTAATACTGAAAGATCCCCAAGTTTAAAACCTAGAGTAATGAAACCTGGAATGTTGTGATGTTTCAGAACTTCTTTTTATTTTGTTTTACAAGTAAAAAATCGACATAAATTAATGAGAAAATTAGATGGCAGTAGTTTTTCTGCTGCTTCCTCAGTGTGGTCTTGTCTTTTGCTCCTCAACATTTTGTTGGCAAATGTAATATATTTTATTAAAGCAGTTGACATAACTGGGTGGAAAAAGAATACAGACAAGATTTCAAACATATAAACCCTTCTTCAGATCAGAAACAGAATTGGCCAGCGTAATAATAAAGTGCTATTACTGATTATTACCTGCTAATAATATGTGTTGCTTTCCCTTCAAAATTTTCCTTGCTTATATCTTTATTATCAGAACTACAATGTGTCATGATATTTCCAGTTACTTTTCATGGAAAACACCAGAGTTCTAGGGATCTTCTATTTCAAGAAGATCTAGAAATTCCTGGAAAGACTCATGCTTATTTTAACAATCTTTGAAAATAACTGATATCAAAAATCAGATGGTTTCATTTAACTGCCTGTGTTTGATCTCTAGATACAAGACAACCAAACACCTTCTGATTCTTTCCTTTCTCTCTCTCTCTCTCTCTTTTTTTTTTTTTTCTTTTGGGAGCTTCAGTTTTTCTTGACAATAGTTTTCCTCTTGAATCCTTGAGCTTCTATCACCATCTCAACAATTACAATTCTGTCTGTGCTTTTGTTTATCTTGCACTACTTGAGTTCATGGACTTTCTCAGGTCTTAACAACAATTTTCTCTGAGAAACATCCAAGGTCACACAGCTGTGCTGAACCAAATTAGGCCTTGAGTTACCAACAGCAGGTCCCCAGGGCTGAACGTTGCAAGATGAGAATGTGTCCACCTTGCAGTGAACAGAGAAATATATTCCTTGGCTGTGTGCATTGTTCTGAATTCAATAGATAAGAAGGTTTTAGTTTGCCTTTCAAAAGCTCTTTGGTTAGCTGTTGAAGCAGCCAGGAGAAAAAAATAAATAAAAATAAAGAAATAAAGGACTTTTCATAAAAGCTTCCAAACATCATATCTTCCTATTATTCTATAATTTTTCAAGTCACTGCAGAAGACGATCTCAAAAGGGGAAAACACCAAGACAACTGTGTAATGATTCACATTTATCTACAGATTTTAATCTCTGAATGCACTTTAAGAAATGTCATAACTAGATATCACATATCCATGTTATGGGTTGTCCTTCAGTTTGTATTGCAAATGTCAGACATGATCCCAGTATTAATCAATATGATTATTACTGCATTTAATTATTCTTCCATACTCAGCCTCGCTATTCATTGGAATCTGGAAAATAATAGCAAAACCATAGCAGCCACTTACTTATTTAAGCCATGTACAACCGTTGTAAGGAGAGGAGAAATCCCATCATAGTAGCTGTTTTATATAAGATGACTGTGAGTCTTTCTCTGCATTTTTTTTTCTTTTATTACCAGCAGTAGAAGGATGACCATGCTGCTGTGCACTATGAGAGAGCTCGCAGGCTCAGTGCATGAGCATAACTCTCTTTTCTGAGAGTCCCACTGAACTTGTCATCTGTGTTTATGGATAAATAGTCTGTAATGCAGCTTATACATGAGCAATTTGTTGCTACATGACTAAGGAGACTAGGAAATGACATGTGAATGATGTACTTCATTTTTGACAAGACAATTTTTTCTTTATTGACTTTTTAGATTTGCTGTTTTTTTTTGTTTTGTTTTGTGTATGTATTTTGTTGTTTTTGTTTTATTTCTTCATTGCACTTTTGACCTTTAGATTTTAAAGATGGAGGATGGTATACGTATATGACTGATGAAGAAGAATCTTAAAGATATAATGGTTCACAAAACAGCAGATACAGGAATGAATTTGGCAGAGATCAAGCCATCTCCCAAATGTTAATGTCTTTAAAGTGAAACTTTACAAAGAAATGAATGATAACATTAAAATAAAATTGACAGTGAAATTAGGAAAGCCTCATAAAGAATCTAGCTCGGGAAACAATCAAGAAATAAAATAATTTGGTTCCCAAGAATGTACTGAAGAAACGAGTGACAATCTATAAAAGACCGAATACTTGAATATCAGCTTGCCTGCTTTCCTTTGAAGAAAGGCTGCTCTTTCTGATCCATTCATTTCACAGAATGGTACTTGGTAATTTGTTCAGAGGACATTTTTGAAGAAGTGTATCCAACATTTCCAATTACATCTTGAAAGTTTGGCACAAAGAGGGAAAATAGAAGAAAGATCTTAAAAATGGGGAAATTAATAAATATGTCAGGCTGTTTCTTTTTTCTCATTTGACTTTTGAATAATCTGATCTGCTGGAGGTATTAAGAGGCCTTATTTAGTAGCTATGAGAATCAGATAACAAGTTTTTGGATTGAGAATCTGTTGTTTTCTACCTTGTATCTCAATGAGCTTTCAGATGCATATATATTTCAGCTGAAAAGAATAGTTTTAAGCAAATGATAAGAAGAGACAGGTAAGACATTCACTGCTATCATAATCAAGCTCTTCACAAAGCAATTAATTAGAAAAAGCCATAATGCACTATAAGCAAATACTGATGTTAAATAAGTGTTCACACACTCTTCATTCATACACAGCACTGGGTATTGTATCCTATTATGCTGCCATTCAAGTCTCCTGTAAACTATGTAGTTGATTCCTGGATTTCGGTAACAACTGAAATACACTGTGAAAGGCAAATGTAATTGTGATCTATTAGTCTATCTCATCTAGGAGAAGGGAAGACATGAGAGGAGTCTTCAAATACGCAAGAAACAGCTTCCAGCAAAAATGTAATAATTTATTCTGTACAGTTCCTGTTCAGGAAACATACTGAGTTTAAATTTCAGAAGGAAGATTTGGTTTAGATATCTGGAAAAAAAAAAAAAAAAAAAAAAAAACTTTGTAAGAGAAAGGAGACTGACTCATGGGAGTTATTTTGTCCATAAGGCTCTGGAGTCTCCATTTGTCCTTGCCAGAAATGTCTTAAGATTACTGTCTATGAGAACTGAACCTAACACTAACCCTTCAGTGGCAAAGAATAAGCTTTTCCAAGTCCTGCAAGAATCTTATTTTCAAGAAGTGCATTAAAAGCTGCTTTTTGAAGCATGCATTAAACAAAGCTCTCAGCGAGAATGTGCATCTGAATGGGTACTGTGAAAACTGTAATCTGAAGAAGCCTAACAATAACAAATCAAATTCTTCTTGGCATGGTTTTCTGTACTGATATGTGTTTATTCTCTCTGTGAGGTCTTTTCTTCAGTGCTCCATGCCTGGAATATATAAATGGATGGAATTATATTTTCTGAAGTGAAGGAAGTTTTGCTGGAAAGTTTCCTCTGGATTATTATTATTATTATTATTTTTTAAGTGTTTAGAACCTTATTTATCTGTTTATGTTTCCCTTGGAAGTCTCTGTTTTCCTGAAAGTCTCAGTCTTAAAGAATTGTGACAGTACTTAGTGGAAGTTAAAGTTTGAGTGTGCAGCATTTTTCTTTCATCTTTATTGCTAGGGCTTCCAACCTGGATTGTTTCTTCTGTGTTGTTTAGTATGCCAGGACTCCCATTGTACATAAGGTAAGCAAGCAACAGAGAAAATGGTGGTGAATCATGGAAAATATAAATTCACAGAGCAGTCTGGGAGAATGAGACCTCAAAGCAACAAAGCATCTCTGCTGTGAATTGAATGCTATAGGGTGAAAAAAAATTCATGGCGCTATGGATCTGGAAGTGTTGTATCAGTGTAGCACTCAGATAGAAAAAAAAAATAATAAAAAAATAAACCTGGCTAATACATTTTCCTAGTGCAGGAAGACCAAGTTACATGCTCCTTAAGGATTTTTTTCTATGCAGCTTAAACAGCAAAATGGGTTGGTGTTTGCTTAGGGGTAGTGACCAACCTGCAAGATAGACCTGGCTTATTTCTCCACAAGATCATGAAAGAGAATAGACAAAATCTTCAAGTTTTTAAATAACATTTTGGGATTTATTTTTTTAAGCTAATAATACATTTATTTATTTTTTAACAGAGTGGACAAAATTAATGTTGACAAAAATGACTCCCAAAATGTTTTCTCATGACCACTGGTCCAGTTTTACCAAAATCTCTTTTTGGCCATCATCAAATCTTACAAAACCCATGCTATAATACAAGCATTGGCTGTGCTGAAACCTATTTAATACAGGTCTCAAAGACACTATAATAACTTTGTAATCAGAAGGAGTTCGCACTGGGCCATATATTTCCTGCATGCAGCTCTTCAGTCCCTGACAGTTCAGTCAGACATTAAGATTCCAGGCAACTGTAAGAAAATCACTAGTCATCCAGAGTGATTTCCAAATGTAACAATAATGAGCACTTGTACAATAGTTCTCACTGGAGACCCTCTGTTTGGGTTTTGCATGTTCCTGAAATGTGAATATCAAATAGCAATAAACATGTCTTTATTGAGAACTTGTTCCTTCTATATATTGTTCCACAAAACTCAAGTCAGCAATTTCCTTTTTATTCTCCCTTTGATTAAAAGTGCTATAAAATCACCATGCTGGGTGCAAAGACTGCAAAGACTATGCTGGTTATTAGCTTTGTGACTGAACCTCCCTGTGTATCACTAATGTACATCTATACTCTTGGCAACAATCTTTTGTTCTGACACATTTCATTTACTCCAGCATTGGTCCAGATGACACTGATGATGTTGAAAGTCAGGATGCTGCTGCTAATAAATGTGGTCCAGGGGCCTGGTATGTATGTGGCCTTTATCTTTTAAATGACCTGTGTACATCCAGTCCAGTCAATACACGTAGATAGATAGCTGTGCTCCCAGGGCTATGAAATTAAGTTAGAAAATTCCACTACAGGAGAAATTGATTGGATTGCCTGTCTGAAACCAGCCATTTTTGCAATTTGTTTGTGGGGACTCACTGATGTAGAATCTGGATCCACCACACCTAAACATGAATGGATAAAGATGTAGAAAGATGTAGCTGACATAATGAAGGTTACTAAAACATCTTAGGTATATGTCCTTCCCTGTGTGTCCCGTGCTTTATCCAGAGTTGCATTAACACAGAATATAGGCAGATATAAACCAAGAAGATCTCTGTCCTATTGTAGTTACAGATGGATGTCATGCAGGATGTCTGAAGGGCATCTAAAGTCCTGCTAGGAGATGACAGCTGAATCTTATTTGAAGCAGCTTCTGACATCTCATATCACTAGAGGGAAGCCTATTTGGTCTTGAAAAAGCCAAGAGAGAGGCATACACATCTTCTTTGCTGCAGATGCTAAAGAGAAAACCATAAAACCCATCCACTTCAGACTCAAACTTGCCTGAGAGACACTAGTGCATTTCACAAGTGTTGTTCAAAATTATTCTCTGAAAAAGACTTCAGTGTTTCTATAATTTGATCTGGACTCTAGCAAATAAACTAGATATAGAGGTGATTTTCTTTATAAATAAATAAATAAATCTCCTTTTTTAATAAAATCCCATTTCAGAAGCAACTGGGTAACTGCAAGTAAATGAGAACAGAATAGTGGTAGTTCTCAGATCAAGAGTACTGATGGACTGTTGTCCTAACACACTACCCCTCACATGACCAATTTGGGATCCTTAGCAATGCTTGAGCTGAGCAGTGTAGTATAATTATTTCCCTGGCTATGTAGCCCTGTGTCTTATCCTTCTCTCCATCTGGTGAACAGAAGTTTAGAGATTTTCTGGGATAATCATTGCATTCAAAGTTTGATAGTCATTCATAGACATAACTTTATGGCTGAGAACTGGTTTAAGATCATAACTAAATAACAGGTGAAATTAAATCCATTAATATCTGTTTGAATTTGGAAGATGATCAGGTATCCTGATAAGATAGGGAGATGATGTCATATTTCATCCTGCTTGTGTTTAAATGGTGACGCGTTTTCTGTCTGGGAACATTTGAGCAGCAGAGCATAGCTGGAGAAAAATACCCATGAATAGCAAATATTAAGCTCAAATGCTAGAATATTCCCTGAAGACAAGTTCCAGGTTGTCTGTTCCATTTTGTCATTTGCAGTTCCTTCTCTAGCAGTACACTGTATAAATCAGCCCAAAAGGGCAGGAGTCAGTGGTAAGAGAATTGAAATAGACCCATACTGTACCAAAACTCATACTGCAATGCATCATTCACTAAATGATCAAAATCCAAGAATAGTGACTTGGAGTGAAAATATACAGAAAACAAGAAACTTGTTTACAAATACAGTTTTAACTGAGTAGTCAGTATGCACAATTTGTCTGTTCAAATTCATGTGTACACACCGTGACTGTATTGTTATAGATACATCTTTTGTACTCTGCTTTGAAAAGCTGTTCTTTTGCTGCTAATTTTGTAATAGCACTCACATTTCTTGAGACAAAAGACTGGTGTAAATGATAGCACTAACACTATAAAGCTTGTCACACAATTGGATGAATGGAACTCAATAAGGGTCTATTAGCTAGGAAATTGATAAAAATGATTGATCCATAGGCAGAGATTAATGCAGAAACAGTCAAGAAATCTGACTTCATTTTTTAAGCTTCAGTCCTGTGCAATCTCAGCCTATACCTCAGATCTGCTTTCTGAAGAGTTTATGAAAAGCCTAACACATGACACTAGTTTTGTGAGAATTTTAAATTGCCCATTGCATGCTAGTACTTCAATCCAGCTCTCAAAAATATGTTATACGTATTATAGCAAATTTTTCAAATAAAGTTAGATTGTTAGCTACTTAAACTCTAATTGGGTAGCTGCCAGCATGGTAAGCCTAAACAATACATAAGAAATTAAGTACTATATAGATAAAAAGGTCTGCCTATTGCTTGTCATTTTATAGTGTTACATTTTTACATTTTCATGCTATACTCTCACTGCAGAAAATATATGTTCTATTGGAGGATAACCCCAGTCCTTCCAATTGATATACCCATTGTGTCCCACAAGTACTCTTGTCATTTATGTTATTGTCTTTCTTCAATAATTGCAACTGACCTGGAATAATTTGTATTTTCTCATCCCTCCTCTAGTAACAAGCTGAACCTGCCAGAGAATATCAGTTGAAGGGAAAGAAACAGAAAAGCAATGGATGAGCTTCCACTACATTAAGCTAAACAAAACAAGTTCTAAAGTGCAATTGATGCTAGGGAGCTGTTAAATACACAATATTTTCCCCATGAGTTTAAACGCTAAAGTGTGTTTTCCTTTAGTAAGATAACAGGAAACGGTAAGTTAACAGCATTGATCATTTATTATATGGTTCAGGATATAATGATACAACAAAATCCTTTAAATAACAAATTATTACAGTGCCAAATTATTAAGGCCATGCCAGCAAAAATAATTAAAAGCAATTACAGAGAAAATATCACTTAAAGGCATCAGGAGGACTATTATTTTATTTAAACAAATTGAACCATATCAACAAACAGTTTTTCAATTCCAGCAATGTTATAAATTTTATCATCTTAAATTCATCCAAGCTATTGCATTCTGCCACTGGAATGAAATATTAGCAATAGAATCAACATTCTAGTTAGTCTCCATTCAACCCCAAACTTTAATAGAAATAACCTGTCAGATTTGACTGAGTGTGATATCACTAGAGAAGCCTTGAATTTAAACTGGGTGGATAAGGAAAATTGCATGGTTTGTGAAGGAGGCTTTGAATAAAATGGAAATTTTGCTTCTATCCCATTTAGCTGTCAAAAGGCCACTTTGAATACTTTCATAAAGCTATTTGCCTACAGGGCAAAGATAAAGACCTAGTAAAAAATAACAACATAATCCCAGAGCAAACAACCAAAAGATAAATATAACGGTAACAACAAAAACTATCCCTATTGTCTAATTTCCTTTACTTTGAGTTTAATTCTTTTAGCATTTCTTGATGGAGTTTCAAAATGTAAAACAAAACAAAACAAAACAAAACAAAAAAACAGATGAAGATTTATTACAATTGGTTATTAGATTGCAGCAATGTTATTAAACACATTCATTCTACTTAACATTTTAATCTTGGAAATGGCAGAGAAACACAAAAGCCAGAGTGACATGTAAATTAATGATAAGATAAGCAAATAAAAAAAAAAAAAAGCAAACAACAACAACAACAACAAAAGACTACTTTTGAAGTTGCAGGGAAACTTACACCAGCATAGAAGAGAAAAAAAAAAGCTATAATCAAAAGCTCTAGGCAAAGCTGAAGCAGGGTTTGGAATTTTTAAAAAATGAGTGAAAAAGCCAATGCTTCCTTCCTAGCAAAAACATTGCTTCTTGCACTGATGCTTTTAGAATGTAATGATCATAGGTGCTGTTTCATTCAGTAGCAACAGATCACTTAGAATTAACTAGGTGATCATGAAATGCCAAGTCTGTGACAAATGCCAGGTTTGTGACAAATGTGAATCAATATGTGTGTGATGTGAAATCAGTAGTCATATTATTAGAGAATAATTTTACATTAAAGATATAGGTGACATTAGCTTAGAATTGGGGAACATCCCCTCCTCCCCCTTTTTTTAAATTTATTATTTATTTTTTTATTATTTCTCTCTGCAGTCCTATGTAGGATGCAAGTCATTACTGTCTGCAGTTCATCTAACTGAACTACAGGAAAAAAAAAGCCTGGAGTACACTACACTCCTAATCTGACCTCATATGGGACACAGGACAGCATCTTCACACAGAGGTTTCTGAATAAGCTATTTTTCCTCATTATAATACTGCATTTTTGCCCATCACGATACTATATTATCTATTACAGAGATTGTAACACACACACAGCCATAGATATAGAAATGACTGAAAAGGATAGCAATACTCATTCTCTTGGGAAATGAAAATGTTTCTCATTCAATAAAAATGTTTCTCATTCAAGAACTTTCTGAATGACAGATATTTGCTTAGCCCATTACCCCAATAAACAACCTCCCTCAAGAGATTTTCTTTTTTGTATTTTTGGAGAGTGGGCATTGGAAGAGATGGCAGTGCGATCATCTTTCTGTCCCTGCTGTTTTAGCTCAAAATCACAGAACACATGGGTAGAAATGATCAGTACACTCAAACAAAACATTCCTCAGAACTTGGTTTGTTCCCTTTTTCCAAGCAGCTGCACTGCCACATCAGCAATGGCAGATAGACAGGTCTGCTGTAGGCTTCTCAAAGCAACATGATACATACATACTTTTATCCTTTTATAATATTCCTATTGTGTTCTGAGAAAGAGCACATATTCATAAAGAGAGTTGTTTAGCATAAGAAAGCAAAAGAGAGAACATCAATGAAGGAAAAGAGAGGGTTTCCCTACATAAGGGAAGGGAACACAGATGAAGCCTGCCTTCTGGAAGGGAGGAGCCTCACTGCCCAGGAGCAAGAGACCAGTATTTGAGGTGGGAGAAAAAAATATACTTTCTGCTGTTCCAGACCTGCCTGTACATCAGAGATGATCTAGCTTCTAACTTGCTAAGCTGCATTCTTACCTTTGGAAGATGAGAGCCACAAGACATGTAATATACTGGGTGGCAATAATTAAGGGCAGCTCACTAGAGTTGTGTTGCGGGAAGCACTGGGGTGGGTGGATATGGAAATGTTGCTCAAGGCCCCTCTGTGCTTTTGGCCTCTGGCCCTGATATCTGCCTTCCTGTAGCAAAAAGGAATTTTAATTATCTTGAAATTGATGATGATGATGATGAAACTGGGCATAAAAGATGTTTGGGAGTTTCAGCCAAGGACATTGCTACCCAATGGCCATGCGTGTTGTCTGTATTAAGGACTCTGGAGAAAACCTCATGTTTTGGAGGCATCATTTCTGCTTAATTCCTTCCCTTTGTGGGCAGCAACATTCAGTCCAGGTGCTACAGTATGTGCATGCTGCCCAGCACTAATTCTCACAGGGGAGTCTCAGAACTTGTGTTCTCACTTGTGTTGCAGCCAGTTCTTGACCCATTCTTCACCAGGAATATCTTTCAGTTTCCCTTTCTTGCAGGGGGAAGGTACCTTCTGAAGGAATTGCTTATAAGTCCTGCCTGGGTACACAGCTTACAGGTTCTCCAAAATGGCAATGGTAGGTTTGCTATGATAATGCGGTGACATGATGGGACAGTGAATATAGCATCTCGTAGTAGCAAGAGAAAAAGTGTGTGTGCTGGGATTTCATTTGGCAGCCTGGTATGTATATGGCTTATGTACAAACTAGGTAAAAATACAGTACACAGAAACAGAATATTTCACTAAGAGATGTAACCTGATCTACTTGCATGGATTATTTCCTCTTTCATCAGGTAAAGGCAAGAATGAAGAATGTCCAGGTGAATTAATTTATTACTCCTGTTTCACTGCAATGGACACACTAGCAACTCAGAGATGAAGAACTGTTATCATTAGAAAATAGAAAAGAACTAAAGGAAATAGAGGGACATAACATTATTAGCAACATTAAAGAATAAGAAAGAGAATTTTCACTTTTTTTTTTTTTTTTTCCAGCACAATTCTTAATCAGATGCATCACTCTAAGTGTGAGAATAGTTCTATTGTCGTCACTGAAGTCAATCTTTCTGTTTCAGTGTTTGCTTAACAGGATCCCAAAAGAGGACAGTGTGTGACAAAGCATGGCTCATAATATTTCGGAGGGAAGATGACATTGCCTCTAAAATCTACAATAATTAGCATCAACAATAGATTTCACAGTCCATAGGAAAGATTGTTCCTAATCCAGCAAGATAATAATAACATCATTATTTTGCTGTCACCTTTCTACTAGGCCCTTTTCCTTCTGTTTGACAACTAAGATAACAGACAAGAAAACTACTGACCTGATATACAGTTTTCCTTTCCTTTAGAAAGATCTGTGACAACTTCCATTTGCGACAGGCAGGTTAGGTTAAAACAGTCTTTGCTTCTCAAATTCAAGTACAGAATAGGGATGCTTCTTATTCCTTGACCTGCGTTATTTTAGAGAACGCTTGTGAGACTTGTGAGTAAATGAACACTCAGCTCACCTCCCAGAATGTAAAGGGCACACACACACAATTCATACAGGAGAAAATCTGCTGGGAAGCAGTGGGCTGAAAAGAAAACAAACAAACAAAAACCTTAAGCCCAAGAAGCAGCAGCCTCAGCAGGGTGCTAAGAGGGGAAGTTTTGCTTGCTTGCTTGCAGTAGTCGAGTCTTAGAGTAGTTCTCACTGCCCCAATTAAATTGCAGACAGCTAGTTACTTTGCTAAGAAAAGAGAAGAGGCAGCTGCCGAGAGAAGGAGAGAAGCAGAATCTGAAGCATGGAAGTGGCAATATGCTTGTTCAGGGGTCACCCTGTCAGGTTGCAGGCACAGGAATACTTCTCTTTTTACTGTCTTTTGACAAGGAGGATCCAATACTGATTGTTCTGAAACCTTAATGGATATAAGAAAAAATACCATGGTAAGGGGTTGTTAAAAAAAACACTGTGGTCTTCTGGGATCCTAGTTACACTTTGTCAAAATTTACACTTTGTCAGAGCTGGTGGAGGTCAGCACATTTTTCCTCTTTGTGTTGAAGGATTGCCTAAACCTGCAGTCTAGAACAATGCCTGCTGTAGTCAAAGCAGCAGCAGGCATGGCTGCAGCTATCTGCTCACTTCAGCCTGCATTCTGCTGGGGCCTGGCCTCTGCAGGTTTGAGCCCTAGGATGATTTCATTTCCCATGGGGAACTGCTAACAGCAAATGTCTAATATGAGCTGACCTAGAGTCTCACAATGTTCCTTACACTTTAATCCATCACAGATTTAAGGACCAGGAGTGATGTTTGATTTTGTTCTTCTGAGTGGGGTTTTGATTCATGGTCTGAATTCATTCTAGGAGTCCCGGCAGTGGAAAACTACAGCTCCAAACACCTGCAGACAGTGGGAAGAAATCAAAGGCTATTTTTCCTTCTGCAATCTATATTTCTTCCTAGAAAGTATTGTCTCTTCCCTATAGTTCTATAACCTATGGGAGTTAATACCCAGATTATGTTTTCATTTATTAGTTTTTCTACTGAGTATACAATACTTTTATTTACTGAAAGAGTACGGGAAAGAAGTTTTTGCATAAGTGACTGTATACCAGGCATGCTATGAAAAGATTTTCATGGAGGAAGTTTTACCAATTTTCAGAGAGGTCTGAAGAAGTCAGTCTCCTAACCCTAGATGTTCATTTATAGAGCTTGGAGTTAAAAATAGTGGGTGGCCTCCCAAAGTTCTATTCAGGGGCATTGCAGGTGTGAAAGGTGGTAGCAAAAATTATTAGCTTAGATTCTTAAGTAAGTTTCAAAAGTGTGAGCTAACCAGACCACATGTCTTAATTAGCCACAGGCCACTTTAGAGAATGGGTTCCTAATTTTGGGGAAGTTTGAGTTCAGAAGATTTAATAACACATATTTTATAATACAATTATAAACAATTATTTATTGGAGTTTTAAAATAAATATTAAATAATTAATAATAAAATTATTAATAAACGTTAAAACAATAAATAATTGCATTATTGGAGTTTTATCAAGCAAGCTGTGGGCAAGATCTCCTCACCTCTTCAGTTGCATATGTTTCACTTCACCTCAGTAATTAAACATTCATTGGACAAGAAAGAGGTTAGGGAAGTCATGCGAGACAGAGGAAAGTCAGGTTACTGCTCCAGTGGTTATTTTATTAGTTAAACAAAGTTGGTACAGTTTCAGCAGACACAGCTGAGGAGATCTAATAAGCTCGTTGACTCAGATACTCTGCTAGAAAGACAGAAAACCTGTGTTGGAGTCTCTTGTCCATACTATGCAGCCAGAGGACAGAAGGTGGGTCCTTTGAAAAATTATTTCCAAACCACTGTTATTTTTATAGAGACATAACTTGTGAGAAAAGGATTTCACTGGATTTATGAAATCAAATCTGCTTGGACAGTTGCCTGGAAGGTGAGAGCTATAACAAACGCAGTTACCAATAACTAAATTGTGCATCCTCTTGGTAGGTTGAGATCCTCACGTGGATGAAAATATCAACAGCATTTCCTGTCAAATGCTAATTAGTAAATCATATTGAAATTCATCACAAGAGTTGTTTGGCATGTGTTGATAAAATGCCTTGGGAAGACTGCATGGGAGTACTCTGATGAGGATTGTATTAGAAAGGAAAGAAAAGGACATCTTGTTGCTCTTTATAGAATATAATACTTTTTTTTTTATGGATTTAAAACCACCTAATGGCTTTTTCATCTAAGGGATTCATCACTTGTTCAATCATTTACACTCTGGCTAACAGTATTGTGGTATCATCTAAATGCTATAAAATTTTTTCTAGTTTAGTAAAGTCTCTCACACTTTGATTTATCTTTGCAAGTCTCTTCTCACAGATATTTTTTCCAGCCCACCAAAAAGGCATGCAGAGAGGTTCTCAGAGCTTCTTTTCAAGCACTAAATCAACAGCACTGAATATTCTGATAGAACAGGCAAAACATCTGTCACATTTAAACTGTGTGATCTCTATGTTCATGAAAGTGAATGACGTACAGTAGTGAGAAATTACATTTTCTGCCAATGCAAAGATGAGGCGTGGGACTATAAGAGGAAATGGGACTCTCATTACTGCAGGGGTAGTAACCTCATGAAAACTTGGTCATATTTTACCCACTTCAAGAGACAAAGTAATTTAATGGAGGAGGTGACCCAATGCTCCAGAAATGTCTTAGACCCCCATCAGCCAGAATATAATATTTCTTTTGCAATCAGCAGTTTTATTATGATTGCTCTTAAATATCTGTCAGGCTCAGGAGGATGCAGGAAAGTGAATGACCAAGTGATGAGAGTATAAAGCAGTGTAAGAGAGCTTTATGGTTTCAGTGTAAGAGAGTCATAATGGTTTTATGAGATGTCACCCATCTAGATAATTGATTCTGTTGTACCTTGGAAGGGACAAAAAAATATTAGTAATCTTTAGTTGCTTAGGGGAGATGTCCTGAGTATTCTCAGTCTATTTCCTACCTATTAGGAAAGGGATGCCCCTTAACAAAAGCAACATTGCAGTTTGCACCATCTGCAGAAACTCTGATGCATCAGAATTGGATTCCCAGATGAGGTTTTTAGGAGATTAGGAAAGCTGCATTCAGAAAGTCTTGGAGCATCTATTTTGGTAAAATGAACAGTTAATTCTGTGCTTTATCTGGGAACTGTTGTGGAAAAAGAAATAATCAAGTGCATCTTCAAAAAACAATGTAAACCAAATCAGGGTTATGTGCATTAAAATGATCATGATGACTAAGGAGCAGTTTGAATAATTCAGCTATTGTCTTCACGCATTTCCATTTTTTAATGTGCTTGCTTAAGGATAATATTTCTTTCTTTAATGATGCCACTGGGGACAAAAGGTGGTTGACACAGGGGATTACATTCTCTTAAATTCCTCATGTATAAACTCCTCATATATAATGCAGAGGATGAGTCCCTGAGGTAAGGAGCAAACACTGATGCGATAATGTCAATGATACTTCTACCAGCTATATCAGCAAATGAGACAAGCCAGGCAGTACTTTTTGGCTGAAGTAATTCTGGACAAGTAATTATCATTCGAGGAGGTTAGCAGCTCCACTTGCAACACTGTTCACTAATGCATAAATATGTACAGCCTGTGAGATCGGTGTTGGATAAGTCTAGCTGCTCGGATTCCATTGCATCCTACTGTTTGACAGCATCAACCTATGCCCTCTGCCCTCAGCTGCATCCAGCCTCCGTGCACTGCTGACAGTTCCTCAGTGCTGCGTGGATTCCATGGGGCAGGTGGGGAGACAGCTGAGACAGCCAGAGCCCCAGTGGATAACTGCAGTAAAGCCATGGCCAGGCATTGAAAGAATGTATCACAAATCACTGAGCTTTTCACATCTCCAGAACAGCTGCTAAACATTTTTATGATCATCTCACTGCCGTTGCTTCAACTCTGCAGATTCATTCAGGCTTCTCTACACTTGACTTGGAAATCCATCTGCTTTGTAAATTCATTGTTCTTTCTTACTTCAGTGATCTCTGGGATTACTTATCTCCTATGTTTGTTCTTTTTGAAATGCCCATTTGTTTTCTTTTTCCCCAAGTTTCACATTTTTCAGGTTCAAGTATATAGTTTTTTTCAGTCTTTGTTAAAATAGTGCATATCTTTTCATCGTCATTACCATGATTATTATTAATACTATTATTATTGCTGTGGTTCAGCTAATTTTGTTCAAGTTTGAAAAGAGATGAGAGCAAGACTAATGATTTTTCAGTGTCTTTTGTTTTGTTTGAAAAAAAATCTACATCTGGTATTTATTATTTCTCCATATAGCAGACATGTCTGATAGGTATTTTTTTTTTCCTTCTCTCATTTGCCCCCGTTAGAAAGCTTTGCAATGTCAGCATCTGTGAACTGTATATCAGTTTTTGAAGGGCCTTCAGGATCAGACATCCTAAAGAATAATAAAAAATCTCAGAGTTTAGGCCTGTTATAAAATTCCTTCATCTCCACGCGATTCTCTCTTCCTGACTCCAGAGAAAGAGAGCTGTTAATTATTGCTCCTGTCTAATGTGAATACAGCTAGATTTCAAGAGGACTTAAACGTCCACAATTATCCCTATTAAAAAAAAAAAAAGTAAAAATAATAATAATAAAAAATAATTAAAAAGAGCTTTGCTATACTGTGGAAATGTTGTGTTTAATTGTGGTCTTCAAGCGATTTTAAGCTCACTCCAAACATATTTTCTGTATTCCAGCAAAAGTCCTAATTGTGGATTTTATATAGTCCCTCCCTTGTCAAGCCTGTGCCATCACTTAGAGAAACAGGTCACTTTTTAGCTGGATGTTTTACAAAGCCTTGCTCTGACCTGGAGACTAAATACCCCAGTCTAGTACACCCTGACCCCAAAAATTTGGCAGTGGGGTTGTCTAATACAGGCCTTTCAGCCAGTGAGCAGTCAGAATTTTCTTCCTGTGCAGGGCAGGGCAAAAAAGGTTAACCTAGTTCTAAACTTTGGTTTAATTTTGATTTTATTTTTTGGTTTTGTATTGTTAAACAAAGGACATTTTATTTGCCAGCACAAAGATTATTTTCTGAGATTTCACTCCTACTGCTTTTTGTTCAGATACTCGGTCTTTGACTGTATTGCTAAATCTCAGTTTCATGGGAGAAAAATGTGGAAGTATATACCTGCCACTGAGAAGATGGCAGTACCCCAGGGATTTCACTTTGGCCATACTGAGAAATAAACACTAGAAGACCTGTAAAGCATGCTTAATTTAACTGTTTGGTAAGAAACCCTCTTCTCTTTCTTTTTAAAGCATAAACAATTGCATCTGTGAGAAGAAATCTATTTCCTTTTAGCACAGGTGTGGCTTTTAAATTCTCTTCACCGTACTTCCTATCTCTTCAAATGAAGTTCACAGGAAGGAAAGGTGGTAGTGGTACTAGGAAAGGCTTTGTGTATCTTGCTAGCTAAAGCAAATTTTCTACATTTCTCTAAGTGTAGTTTAGAGAAAATGGTAAGTGGATTGTTAACATAGGTGGTTTAATTTTACAATTGCCTCCGTGCCTAATGAGGAAACAAGGATTTTAGAGTGAAATAACTTTGAGAAAGAGATTTGTTCTATGCAAGGAAATAGGATATGCGTTTTGAGAAGTTAGGACTGCAGTATAGTGTAAAATAGTAAAAGAATCTATGGGGGGGGTGGGGGGGGGCCGGAGGGAGAAGGTGGGAAACAGACATTTGGAGGTGGTAGTTGGTGTAAAAATGACTCATTATGGGGTAAGGTTTCATACTTCCAAAAATGTTTACATCATTCCATGAGACATTATCAGGAGGTCTTGAAGCTTAAGGGAAAGCAGAAAGAATAAATCCTGGAAATACTAAAGGTCTCTCTTTTTTAAGGATATATAACAGTAGGAAATAAATTGTATCTTTTCAAAGAGAGTAATTCTGCAATGTCATCCTGAGGAGCAAAGAGATTTTAAAATGAAATCTACATTCATAGACTTCTTGCTATTTTCCTGTAAATGTAAAGAGGAATCTCAACCCAGCTCCTATTGCATCTTTAACTCCCAGAAGCTTTTGTGCCTTGTTAATTACCTTGGCACTTTGTATGCATTTAGAATACAGCACTTAATGAGCAGATCATATAAGCAGCTGCCTTTTATTTAAGGCATGTGGTTGCAGATCAGATCTTAATTATGTTTCTGAATGAAAGAACAAACTACCAACAAGGTTATGCTTAACTGACTTCTATGGGGGAAAATAAAGGGAGGGAGAAATTCCTGCAAGCAAATATCTTCTTTTTAATAGAATTTCAGGTCATGATGTTAATTCTTTTTTTTGTTATTGCTTTCAGACTGTGTGCTCATTTTCCTAAGGCCCAAGCTCCTGGAGTCGGGTGAGAACCTGTATGTTTATATTTCTACAAATAAAGTGTAGATCCTGGGGTTATGTGAGAAAACTTTGGAATTGTGTGATGTGTAAAAGCTGACATATCTTGACCTTTGTCTGTTTAATTTGGGAGGGGGGAAGTAGGGGATGTAACGCTTTTGTCATTGCAGTGGCTTGAAGCCCATCTTCCCAGGTTGTCACCATCCTGAGAGATAGGCAGGAAGGGGTGGCTGTGCCAGGGCTAGGCAGGGAGAAGCAAATACCTTCACAAACAGCACCTGTTAATGCTATGAGCACCACCTTGCGAGATTTGAACTGGCAGGTGCATTTTCTGTTTTCTGTGGAAGATCTTTGTATTTTTCTTAATTACACTTCCTAAGTGAAGGTTCAATTTTAAATGGTTTTACAGGAGTTTGAAAAGATATATAGGTGTGCTTTGGATATAAGCAGTATGTGTTGGATGATTATAATGAGGCTTTCCATAATCAACAATTTAGATTATACTAACTGCACAGATGCATACTAATTTTCAAGTATCCCTCACTAATCAATGACTTAGTAAAGTGTGCTTGCTGTTATGGCTATTTAATAAATGAAGTTGTGTGTCTTTTACATTAACTTTTTCTTGAAATTGATGTTTATAAATGAAAACTGAGAGGACCGGATCCACAAAGGAGAGAGGAATGAATAAGAGAAAATCAGTAGGTGGATGAGAATCCCCACTGGGGAATCTGTGATCTATATGAGAGTCTTTGACACTCAGATTCTGAGTAATAATTAAATTAAACTGAATAAAACCAAACTAACTAAAAGTGATTAAAACACTTTACCACACAAACCTTGCCTTTCCTCAGGCATTTTGTAGTTGTTAGTCAAGTCAAGTGACAGGCAACGTGCTTTTTACAGAGGATGCAACTCTCAGTGCTGTATCACTGCAGGTAGACTTTCTTCATCTGTCCTATTTTAGCTGTGTGCTGTCTGTTGCAATATTCTGTTTGTAGGACAAAAGATCCCTGCAGTAGCTATGGGGTGCACACATGGGGTATCTGCTATGGCTGGAACTTGAAGGTGCTGTAGATCCAGGTGCAAGATCTCTTGCTAGTTTAGAAAGATATCTCCTCCTCTCACTCATACAAATGCACCTTTCCTTATATTTCGTGTCTCTGTGAGGCGGATGACAGCTGTTCTCTTCAAACTGAGAGACCTCTGCCAAATTTCATCAGCTGAGGAACTGGCTGCTTTTCTGTTGTCTTTGTCCAGGAAAGATGCCTTTATGCTATCTCTGTGAGGTGGGAGGTAATGTTGGAACCAGCTCTTTGTGGTGTAGTGTCAAATTTTCAAAATGTCAGATTTATTTGTGCATGTGATGGTGTAACTTGGCTTCCTGCTGTGCAAATGAGAGAATTAATTTCTGTAATATAGAAATTAACAGTGCAGTTGATATTTCTCCATCTTGCAGCACAAATTAGCAGTTGTTGGAGAGAGTAGCCAGTTTAGCCTCCTTTTGTTCTCCCTCCAAATAGCCATTGATGAAGACACTTGTCCCAATTAAATAATGTTGGATGCCAAATTGGTGTTATCTCCACCTGCTCCATTTCAGTCCTTGTTTGTTTGGCATAAAGGTTTAAGTGGTTCCTACAAGTCATTGGTCTGGCTGCTCTTCCCTGAGGAAACAACAGGGGAGAGGGCAGGGATGCTCCACCCCAGGCTGTGAATCCTGGGTGTGATACACAACAGACAAAGGTGTACAAAAGGACCACAGAAGCTTATATGTGACTGTATCTGATCCATAAGGATCCAGATAATATATATTGTTTTTAGAACTTGAGGGTGTGTACAGGGATTTTAATCTCAAGAGATGAGGATGAATTTGTTTCTATACTTAATTTGGGAGACTTTCCCAGAAGTTTCATAAAGTGCAAGGAAGTTCTGAATTTGGATTTTTATGTTAGTTGTTCCATAAAGCATCATACGTTTTGCTTTATGTCTGTCTATAAACAATCAAGCCCCAAAGATATGAGAATTAAAATGCTAATATAAGTTAGTGTCATTTATCCTGATGGTGAAGCCACCTAGGATTCAATCACGTTTGAAATGCTGACCAAATGCACCAAGACAGAGAAAATGCTCTTGTGATTCTGACTTCTTCCTTGGCTAAGCATGTCTATGACAACATATAAAGAACAGTGCCCTTTCAAGCTTGATTATGATAAAGAATAACACAGTTTTGGGCAAGCTCTCATGTTGATCTGCCAGAGTGTTTTTCTTTTTGAAAATAAAGTTTAAATTAGGTGTTATAAACTTGGGTAGGATAAGATTTTCAGGAAGGACAATGGTATCGTCCCCTTCTAATTTCATAACTTGGTATAGACGGGAACTGGGACCCTCATCATTCAACCCTCAATCAATTAGTCCTCTGTGGTACTAAAAATCTGCTCAAGTGCAGCTGTAGTCAGTTGTTCCATAACCTTATTTCTCTTGCAGTATATATTTATATTAAAAAAAAAATATATTTAAATTCTGAGAGAAATGCATTCTTACAGAATGCACAGCTCACTAGTGGAACTTTTTGCCCCACTGACATTAATTATGCCAAGTGAAACAACATTTTTTTATTATCCTTTCTTATTTAAAAAGGATTGAGAAATCTACGTGGTGTAATAGCTACACCATAGTGGGTGATGGGTTTCTATATTTTTGTATATAGAAAGATATTTACTGGTAGGAGTTGCAACATTAAGCTATCCTTCATTTTCCAAGGCTTACAACTTAATGTAAAGCCCTTGGCGCTGATCTCATGTGAAAAAGCTGCAGGACTGTGACCATGGGTCTGACTCAGGTAGGAGATGGCAGTTCCTCTGAAATCATAGACATTTGCAGATCTATTCATGACTAATTGCTAACAATATCAGGTTCAATACAGCTTTTAGTGCTAATGAGTGATAACACCCATTTGGGACTTGGAGTTCCCCATTTCTTTCTACTGAAATGACAGAAGTGTGGGAGCAAAGAAGGGTAGTTCAACCTTAAAGGAGATCATACTATGTGCTCCATGTGTGTAAGTTTTCTTATCTCCAAGAATATTATATGTCACTACCTATCTTGGAATACAAAGTTTTCCAGTACGCATACTTGTCACTGAATGCTTTCCATGGGCTATTATATCTGAAAAAACTTAAGGATGTTGTGAGGTTGGTTTTGGATAACTTTTTAAAAAACAGGCAAACATTGGGAATAATTTATTGTTAACTACAGAAAATGTCAGACTTTCATGCTTGATATAATGGCATTGCATGCAATTTCCATCTTTTTTATGAACTCTTTCTGGACTTGTTGCAAGGAATAAAAACAAATGTGCTTACATCTGCCTTTATATATGGGTATGATATTTCTACTGTAATGGCTTCAGCAGCTATGGCCTTGAAAAGTGTCACTATGCTCTGGACTGCTGTTGCTGAATTCTTTACCATGTTGCTGAATTCTTTACCATGGTTCTTGATGGATGGGACTTGCAAAGTGATTCAGAAATCATTTTGTGAATGAACAGGACATGTTTACTGCTATTCAATGGAGCCATGTTATTCATTGCACTGTATCTTGGCAACTGCCATTTTAAAGGGGAAAATATCTCAAATTTGGGAAATTATGCTCTCCAAAGAGTTATGCTGAAGTTGTGATATCTGTTAGTAGCCATTCTTTATCTGTTTGTTTTAAATGCATGGATCATCTGCTGTGTAGTCAAAACTGTCTGATCAGTCTTCGTGTGTCATAGGTGGAGAGACATGTTTTCAGAATCAGCCCGCACTAAGAAATGACTCTGACATGAATTGGTCTCTAGAGGCTCTTTTTGTTGATTGTGAGCAGCTATACTTTCTCTAGACAGCTAAATTTAGCTGAGACAATTCCAGCCTCTGGTGAAGGACCAGAAGTATTAACAAGTGGTTTTGATGGAGAGGATGGTGTGTGGGTGTGTGTGTGTACGTGTAATAAGCCTTGCTTGGTGTGAATAGTAATGTGAATCATTGCAGGAAAATAGTGCATCAGATGATTAAGGTGGTCAATAAGGAGTTACTGAAGCCACACTGCCCTTTACCCCCAACTCAGTTCATAAACAACTTAAAAAGTAAATATAGGTGTGCGTACCCATTCAGAGTCCTGCAGGGTTATTACTGTGTGCAGTGTCACTGGGTGTTAGTATCTGATCATGACTTTGTACAGAAATAGGGGAATGCTGCATGTAGCTTGGAAACAGCATAACCACATTAGTGAATGAGCAAGAGCAGTGCTGCTGCATAAATATTAATAATTTGGGATGTCTGCACAGCTCTGTATTGCAAAGAGCTCTTCTGTCTACTCCCCTGACTTCTGGGTGTCTTGGGATGAAACATGCTGTTGCTTCCTGATTCATGTAAGGTATAATGGAGAAAAAATAATTATCTGCAAGAACTATTTCAAATGGCTTTATTTTCATTTTACTTTGTGGTGGTCTAGGTATAGCTCTTAAGAGCACGAAACTGCTGCACTTGCATCAGCTTCAGAGGCAGTAGTGACTTGTGGCACTGTCAACAATACTGAAGGAGAAACCAGAAGGCTTGTCCATACATTTATGCTTGGAGTATTTATCTGGTGGTTTTTCACTGTGGTGATTTACACTTTTTCTACACCGCTGCTCTCTGAAGTACAATCTAATTAGTAGAAGATGTTTGAGATGCTTTTCATATCAGATGAGTTTTCTACTCAAAAAAAAAAGGGGGGGGGCAAAAAATGTTACTTTTGTTTCCTACAAATCAATAAGGGTTGATAAGAATAAGATTTTTTTCTACTTTTATAGAAACATGAAAAATGTGCCCTCTGAACTGAAAGAAATATTTTTAAAACAGTGTCTTATTTCAAGTAAGTTTTGTACCTTTAAACTGTTTCATTTATGACATGCTAATAGCTGAGGTTTTTCTACATGTTATAGCAGGGCTTTTTATAATTGCTCATGACAGTATGACAGTATCAGTTACCAAAAGGCTGAGAAATTTCATGAGCAGAATTTCAAATACATGCTTGTAGATGGGCATGCAGACACAGCTTTTGGTCAGTTCCATTTAAAGCAGGAAGCTTTGACAATATACTGTCAAGAATTAAATCTGTTTGTGTGCCTGAGAGGCTCTGTGTAGTGTTTGTAAAAAATTCTGCATTAAGGATATTGTGTGAGAGGCAAGGAAATGTAGCTCAGCACCCCTCGTTTTGGACTGAAAGACATGAGAAATGTTATTGTTACAGCTATAGGATAACAATACACTTCCTTTCAATCCACAATAGTCTGCAGCTCTAGTATCAAAAATCAATTTCCTCTGATGGATAGGTTTGGACAGTTCTTGGTATCAGTGCTTTAAAGGTGAGAGGGAAGATGGTCTCTTTGATTTTCAGTTTTGCATTTTGAATGTCAGATCACTGTTTTTCTAGAAAATGAAGAATGAGTTATGAAGGAGGGAGCTGATGCTTTTTATATTCTGCCTTTGAATATGATAATTTAAATTTAGAGGATACTTTCATAGTTGTTTAACTGCCTTCTAGGGGACGTACATAGCTCTTACTATCATACCAAGCATTTAATATGTATTCTGAGGGCAAGATAGATACTATTTTCCAGTTTATAAATGTTTTGAGTCTGAAATGTGATCTACAGGTCAAGTGAAAGAAAGGGTAAGAACAAAGTGCAGAGATTATATGTTGCTTATGTTACAAATTAGGCCTTTACTTTGCGTAGCAGTGATGTTTCCCTCTCCCTCATAAGAGACAATTTTAAGCTGACTAGATCATGCCGAAAATCACCAGGTGGAGTTATTGCACACACTTTGTACATCTTTTCTAAGTACATAAGCACTGCTAAGGATGTAGCTACATTAATTTTCTTTTTGTGATATAATTTGACTGCAGGGTGTAATGTAAGTCACAAGGGATGCTATTTTCCCTCTTAAATTTCCTATCTAGAGCTTTTTCTGTTAGTCCCCAGGAAGCAGGTATTTATATCTGGTTAGCGTTTTCAGAACTGTCTACAGGTTGTTGGCAAGCACCTCTCTTCTAGGTTTGTGTATACAGTGAAAGGAAACACCTTGCATAATATATATATATAAACCTGAACTGTGCATCAGACAAGATTGTACAGGTGAGGAATATGCAGATCACGGGTGTGCTGTGTTGCAGATGAGGAAGTCTGGGTTGCTGTTATCAAGTGTGGAAGAGGAGTCAGAATTGACAAGGAACAGGGGAAGAGACAAGCTGCCCCATTAGAAGCTGCTGCAGGAGGAGAGATGAGGAGTGTCTCTGAAGAGAGAGGAGAGGGTGGGTGGAAGTGGGAGATGAAGGCGAATGCTGTGGGGAACATCCAGAAGAGTGGAAAAGAGGGTAAGGAAATAGAAGACATGGCATGGTGAGGATGGGTGATGTAATGCAGAAGAGAAATATGCTGAGGGCCCTGGGGTATGTGGCAGGCAGGCAGGTACAAAATAAATTTGGAAAATGCTGCAGGGAGAGTTCTGACCCTGCTTGGCCTCACTGCTGGCAGCCAGAGTGGGCAAGAATGTGACAGGTGTCTGTCACCATCAGGCTTCCCCCTGGGGGGACACAGGTGCATCTACCTCGGTCATGTATCTACCTCGGTCTAATGAAGAATGTATTGATTAATTGGGAATCTGCATGCAGAGTTATAGTAATTCTGTCTGAATGTCAGTAAGATGATGTGAATGTCTTCTTTAAATGTTAAGATATTCTTTATATTGTAATCATATGTGTTTCTTTTGCTCTTTGGAGTCAATCCAGTGAGGTCACTGACTCAGATCTTTCAAAGTCAAGGTGGTATTTAAACAGCACTTAATTTCTGCCTTGAAAACTCTGGATTAAATACCCATTAAATGAAGGCACTCCACACAACACTCTAAACTGGGGAAACATCTACTGACTGTTAAATACTAAAGGCACAATTAATATGAACTAACTTGTTAGTTACTGGTGGATGTGTGGGGAATTTACAATGCATGTCCACCTTCAAATAAAGGCATAACAAAGACAATTATATAAACAAAAAGTTCAAACTGAGTAAATTTTCACCAAAGAGTTTCCTCTGTTATTTTTAAATGTAGTGGATGATGGGGTGCTTAGGGAATAATACAGTCTTGCTTGGAGAAACTTAGCTATATGGTATGCAAGAGGACAGTCTTCAGGATCACATTGATCTCTTATCTTTCAGTCCGTAAATCCTTAAAATGCCCTTTGGGACAAACAAATCCTCTACATCTATAAAAGAAAACTTCCCTGTTTGTAAAGGGTGGTTGACGCACAAATACTTTCCTGATTTTAGATCCTGAATTCTATCTCTGTATTAAAATGTATCAAAGTCTGGCATGCCAGCTTCTCAGATACTTGGAAGTACATACGCTTGTAACTGTTCAGTCTATAGAAAGTTGGCTTTTACATGGTGAGCAATAGGTGTGGAAGCTGAATAGTTAGTGGGTCAACCATCCTGAATTTATGCAGTCATTTGAGAATTGGCAGACAATTTGGGAAATAGTGCTTCTAATATTTAAGTATGCTTTGCTCACACCAGACTGAAAGCCCCATATCTCACTGAAATGTTGATAAGAAATGCTCATGTTCCCTATTGCGACAGACATCCTGGATGCTCCCATTTTCTAAATAAATGCTCATTATTGAACTTTAAACTGTGGGACCTAAGAGAGAGCAGTATTCCTGTACATTGCTGTTATGCTACCAGGACACAAGAAAAAAGGAGAAAAGAGTGAGGACCCTTCCCCCTCCCCCCAAACACACACACTTTTTAGCTCTTAGGAAGACTAAATTTTGTACGTATTTTTCTCTCCTCTCCTGCTTTTCTCAGATGACACTTTATTGTCCTCCTGTTGCTAAACTGATATTGCAAGAAATTACCTATTGTGAAGCTGGAGAAAGCAATATTGCCACTTGCTCCTGTCACTTACCTTTCTATGAGTTAAGGTTACAGAAATAAAGATTAAGGGGGTGGGGGTGGGAAGGAGTGGGAAACAAGGCAGTGGAGAAAATGACAACTCTGTCTAGGAGGATTCTCTGGGAATCCAAGAAAGGTGCTAGACAAAGAAGTGATTATCATCCTTCTGGTAACATATGAGAATCTGTAAGTAATTAGGTGTACAAGCTAGCAAATCACTTATAAGATGAAATGCCATAGGGTCTGAATCATCACCGATGGTCTTTCACATTATTTGTATGAATGCAAGGAATGTTAGTATCCCTGCCTATTTACATTCTGATAGTCAGATATACACTTTCTAGCAGCGACTCTGCATAAGAATATGCAGATATGTGGAGAAGATAAATCTGTGAATTCTGCTGAAGGCTTCACTCTGCTGATATAATTTATCTAGGAAATTTTCTGATTCCTCACTGAGACACATAACTGCAATAGGATGTCCTTGGTCTACCTGCATTTTGTTGGAGGCTTTTGTTATAATCTTCATTTCTAAGGGAGAAAAAGATTGTGTTATAGCCTGGATAATTTGTATGTGTGTTCTGCCTGCAGAAGCTTTCTGGACATTAGGGATGCTTTCTTAAACAGTAAAGAGGAAAGTAACAATCACATTTATTAACCACTGCTCATGTAATTCTTTCCAAAAGTTTTGTATTTTAACAACTTGGTGATTGTTATTCACACCAATTATTTGGTCATATCCATTGAGGTCATTTAGCTGCCCTTTGTGTCTCCTATTTTGCTAATAGTTATTAGGTTCCTGTTCCATATGGTATCCATAGGGATAGGTATAGTTGGGTACTGTCTGACTAAATCAGACCCAAGGTCTCATTCATGTTCTATATCTGACAGAGGTGGGCATCACCACTTTCAGAAGAAGGCATAAGAATTTTCATCATGAATATTTCTCATGTGCCTATCAGAAATCCCACTTAAACCAGCCCCTGCTTACCTAGATAAACACTTTTCATACTTTCCCTCTCTCCTGAAATGTTTTACCTTTGGCCGTTAATGATTCAAATTCTCACAAACTCTCGTGTCTGTGAATATGTAGTCACTCTAGGAATCTTTCCAACATCTTCCTCACTGATTTTCCATAGCAATGAGATCTACAACCCAGTAGAAATTCTTTAACTGCATTTCAAGCACCCTGACCACCTTCATATTATGAAGAGAACAGAATTCCAAATTTAAGTCTGTGTAACTGACTATTTTCTTTTTTTTTTTTTTGGTAACACGTTATCTGTCTCTTCTAGAATAAACTACTAAACTTCCCCAATACTTAACATCTCTGTTCAAGTACTGTGTTTCCCAAGCTGCACTTTCCCTTTAAAATCTTTTATAATGTTGCAATGTCTTTTGGGAATAGAATGACTAGAACAGCATAGGTGTAATAGATGAGGTGATACAATTTATTAATTCAATGATTCCTTATTCTCCGTTGCATGCAGCATCTTAGTATTGTATTTATTCTCTGGCTACTCTTGATCAGAGGTTGTAAGTGAACTGTCATTGACAAAAAATAACATCGAGTGGAGTGAAGTTAGTATGTCATGAATAAATGCAAGGAGAAAAGAAGGTTATGTTGAATGGATGTGGAGGGAAAAGATCTAAACAACAGTTAAGTAGGGTAATTCAGCAGCTCGGTGTCCATGCATATGGTTAATATATTTCTATTTTTTTATTTTTTATTCAGGAAAAAGAATCAGATTAGAACTTCCTCTTTCTGAAAAGTTTGCCTAAACCTTGCTCACTTTATTATGTGTTAATTTCAGGACTTCCTGCTTAAAAGCAAAGGACAAATTAATGAAATATCATTCCAAAAAAAAGTTCACAGAACTTCAGTTCATAAAAGGATTGCATGGTAGGATCATCTGCAGTGAGAAAAGTTCGAGTAAATTGACATAAGCAACTCCTAGCTCTGTACTCCTAGGAGGGTGTGCAAACCCTTTTAGTAGGGCTATTCTGGTGGGATCTTCTACTTCTGAAGGATGGCAAATTAGGTAGAGGTGGATTCCTGTTCTGGGATTGATTTCAACTGATATGGTGCATGCTCAACAATTGCCTATAATTTTAGTCTCAACAGTTTTGGGCTCTGCAGTTGCTGTCAAAGCTTGAAGGATTATGTATGCACGTGATACCAGCTCATGTATACCATGTAATTATGAGTAATTGTGGGTGACTTTGTACAATGAGCACAACCAATGATTTGTGAGGTCAGAATGATCTCAGAAGTGTAAGTATTTGCTACAAACCTCATTATGAATTACTGTGTCATACCTGACCTATTTCACCTGAGCTCAGGCATCAAACTGTTGGCCAACCTTTGGCTAGTTTTTTACTGGTAGCAAGATGAGGTAACCTGCTTTCCCCACAACCCTGACCTCTCCAAACCCTGTATTTTCATCTAAGCTCAAGTCTCCGTTTTAGTATTATGAGAAATACAGTGCTGCTGTGTTCCGTTGCTTTCTTCCTGGGACCCAATAGCTCTTGCTAGGGGTCTGTGAATGGTAACAAACCAAGATAAACTTGTTGAGAGTAAGGTTAAGTTTGAAAAGTGATAGTCTTCACAGATGTTGTAAATTAAAAACTGTTGAAAACTGCTTCAGTCTAGTCAACAGCTAATGGTAAACTCAACACCTGACTTTTTGTTATGTGAATGCAATCTTTGCACAGAAACTACTTCTAGTTTCCCTAAATGGTTTGAAGAGGTTTTCTTTTGTTGTCTTGTTGTAATTGTAGAGTGAAGCAACCTTGGAAAACTGTTGGGGAAAATATAAAAATATATTGAAATGTAATTATTTCAGTCTAGTGTTGTGCTCTCATGACTTTAGATAGGTAGAGAGTCTCTGTTGGAAGAAAGGAAAATAAATTTAAACCCAAGGCCAGAATGATTAGTCAGTGAGTTTGAGCTGCAAGTTCATGCCTATTAGGGTGTTTAAAGGAAGCAAGGAATTTCATCCTGAAATCTTTATGTGAGAGGGTGCCCACTTCTCAGGAGGTCAATGGGATAGCACAAAAGACAATAAACAAGTGTTTTGGGTTTCCCCACATCAAGTTGTTGCTGGTGGGGAATCATTCTTCTGAGGAGAAAAGGTTGGTATCTTGACAAAATACTAAAGACCTCATATTAACATATTCTTCAGATAAAAATGGCATAAGGAAAGAGAAGTGGACAGTTCATGACATTCAGAATAGGTGTTTAAGAGTAACAAAATAGTTGTGTGTTTTTTTTTTTTTTTTAGAATTAGAATACAGTAATTTGGACTAGATGCATTCTGCTGTCTTCTGCTAAGAAAGAAAAGCATGCATTTGGTCACTGAAAGCTCAAATATGTGGAAGTGTTGACTTTCCCCGTTGGCAATGGAGTGGGAGGCAGAACACCTACAGGTGGTCACTAGAGCATACAGTCCCTGTGAAACACATACTATGTCATTCCTCAGGCTGCTGCTCTTTGAAGCTAGAAATCATTCATTTTTTTTTCCCCTATTTCCTCCATACTTCATCTTGACCTCTGTGAAACTACTTTGCCTCATTGTCCATAGAGTTCTGAAGACTGGTGCAGAGCCTTGCAGTATCCTAGGGCAACAGATTGCTCTAATACCATTATCTCAACTAAAAAGGCCAACACTTTCTGTAATCTCTATCTTCAACCCCCTTGCCCTGCATAATACCAGTCTGACTACTGTTACAATGCAAGCTGAATAATTTTGGAGAAACAAATGGAAATTAGCAGCTAAGAAACAATGGAACGTGACATGGAGAACCTGTTATGATCTTAAAAATTCCTCTGAAGTGGAACTGCAGCTCAGAACAGTAAACTGTCCCTTATACTGGCAGGAGAAATATATTACCCAGAATGACAGTGGCATTCAGCAGCTGCTACCACAGTCCATGCTATTTATGTGGCACTTGTCAATATAAGGAATGCACGCTAATATTGAGAGCATATGGCTCATATTGTGCAATCAACAGTGTAGTTGTTGGAGCTTGAGTTGTCCTTTAGTGAATATATGTGAATATATATTAATATATTGATCTGCAGGCCTTCCCTATGAACTGTGAATTCTGATTTGAGATATCTTCTCTGTTACCTTACCTAATCTGGCAGGACCCAGCCTGGTGTGAGCTGTCTCTCAGGACATGGAGAATGAGGTGTTACGTGTTTGAGCTCTATTCTTATTATTCTGATAGACAATATGGATGCATATGATTTGGGTCTCTTAGTTCTGTAAACTCTGTCCTGAAACTGATAAAGGGGGTGGGCTCAAGAAAAAGCTTAAATGGCCTTTTTCTAAATTAATGTTTTGTTAACTAAATAAACAAATGCCAAACCCATTTAAGAATACTCAGGGACTGGCTGTGGCTGGGCATCAGTCTGCACGTGGTGAGCAATTGCATCCTGCATCACATGTGTATTTGTATACACATCATTATTATCTTCCCTCCCTTTTCTGTCCTATTAAACTGTCTTTCTCTCAACCTATGAGTTTTACCTTTTTCCGATTCTTTCCCCCATCCCACTTGGGGAGGTGGGAGGGGAAGGAGAAGGGAGTGAGGTTAGCGAGCGGCTGTGTGGTACTTAGCTGGTTGCCAAGTAAAACCACAACAGGATGCAAGCTATACTGCAAATACATAAGAAAGTGTGTGGCCTTCAAAATTCACAGTCCAAAACCCTGATGGGGAGTAAGTGCTCCCTGCCGATTTATTCCATTATTTACCAGGCGAAGACAAAGCTGTCAACAATGATATCTCCTTCCCAATTAAGCTCACTATTACAGTCCATAAATCACAGCATGCTTTCTCTGTGGGGAAAGAAAACCTGTACAATTTCTGAAAATGTTCATAAACAGTGTGTGGGAAATAGGTCTTTTTTTTTTTTCTTAATCAAGCACATTCCATCATGTTGCTTTAATATCAAATAATGACCAAAGCTATTAAGGAGACTAGGCAACTGTGTTACATTTTTAATGTCAGGTGAAGGTCTGCTGTGTTTTTTTTTTTTTTTTTTTCACCCCCCCTAACAGAAGGCTGATCATCTTGATTAGTATTATTTTTTTTAGCTCTTTCCCACCAGGCCATTGGGGGGGGGGGGGGGGGGGGTGTCTGTCTACAGGGGTTTCTTGTCCCAGTACAGTATTGTCTGTCTCCTTAAAAGCATCCAGTGACAGAGCTCCCAACACCTTTCCCAGAGAGCTAATTGCAGTGCTCTGCTACCTGAATTCAGGAAGCTTCTATTAGTGACCAGCCTGGCTCCTTCATGCTACAGCATTGGCTTATTGCTACTTGGCCATTTTTTGTACTTCATCATCGGATTGAGGTGGTGTTTTTGTTTTGCTTTGCTTTTGCCATAGCATTGTGTGAGAAACTAGTTGAGCACTGTAGGACACAGTCCTTTACACAGTGCAAAACAGAGGGTGTAGTCACAAATCAGTCACAGGATGGCAGGTTGGTTATCCTGTTTTCCTGTTGTGAGCGAGTCCACATGGCTGCCCAGCTGACCCGAGAGAGAAGTATTTCCTGTGTCCCCTGGTCACGTGAGGAGAGTAAGGCTGGGTATTCCTGTCAGGCGCTTCATAATGTACTTCCCATGGACTGAGGGAGTAGGGGCCAAAAAGCATCTGTTCATACAGTGTTGTGTTTTAGCAGTTATGCAGAACCTGTGACCCTATAGAAAAAGTGTAATAACCCAAACAGCTAATGATCTGTTGTGGATAAACAAATTTATGTATATTTTGAATGGCAAGTATGGGAAATAGCTGTGCATGTTTCCTAGATATAAACTGCAATATTTGTCCTAGTGGCCCTGCATATGCAGTTCATTTTGTGTTTTTAGAGTCTTTACCACTTAGAAATGAGATTAGGATGAGGTAGCTGGATGTAATGATCAGCAAAGACTAGGAGCTTTGGGAGAAAGGCTAAAGGACTTGCCTTGCCAGCAAAAGCAATTGTGCTGGGTCAATACCACTGCTAAAGGATGTCCTTTATGGCCTAGTTAGTGTAGGGAAGGAGAAGCAACCTTCAAGCAGAGGCTTTTGTGTGGGAGGCCCCTGTCATCTTTACTCCCTCTTTCTCACTACCACTAGGGTGAAAGTGTCTCCCATACACAGCCCTTTTGTGGGATGGTGTTTAGGAAATGTAACAGCAGAAATGGAAAGCCTGCATGGCATGGCATGGAATTGTATGATGATACCAGTCTCTTCAGAGACTTAGATGTATGTAAGTGGACTAGCACTGTTCAAACCAAGCTTTCAGGTGTGCTCCCCAGTCATGGAATATACAAATAACTATGATGTTCCTTTGTTTTTTGCCTTTTTTTTTTCTTTTTTTTTTTTTTTTTTGGAGACCAAGCTGATAGTTTCTATGCCTTAACTTTGAAGGGAAACATGAACATCTGCTGAGACAGGAAAAATTGAAGGGTTTAAAATTTTAGCTCCAGATAGAATAAAAATGCTGAAGAAATTGGAAATGTCTAGAAAGTAAACTAGAAGCATGAGACTTTGAAACCCCATGAGTTGTTATGCTAACAAAACAATTCTATAATCTCAGGGGAATACAGGACTGGAAAATGTTTGCTGGGTTTTCAAGTCCAATCTCTTCTCATTATACATAGTGTGCTCTTCATAAACTGATCAAACTCCATTTTAAAAATAAGAGGATGATGAGATGCCTTTGCCTTTACTACTGGGAGACTTGTAGAGTTACAGTGCTGTGAGTGTTTTAAATTTTTCTCTGCTTTCCAGTTTGAACTTATTTATAGCCAACTTGCTCTAGTGTAGGATGCTATACCTGTATGACCTTTATATACTTACTGTTCCCAATAACATTACAGGTTGTCCTTGCCCAGATAAGCATGTGCTGTACTGATCAGCAGAGTTTGGATACTTGGCATGAGAAGCATAGTGCTTGTGCTAAAGAAACCAACACTGACATAAGGGTGTCTGCAGCCACTAGAGAGAGGCAAGCTTATACTTACTACATCTAAAAGCTGTAGAGTATAATAGTAAATCCTTCAAAAAGTTGCCTGTGGAACAAATTTAAACACCTCTTTTGTTCCTGTGGTTTTGAATCACCTAAGCTGTTTATGTAAGATATGGTGAAATGAGTCTGCTGTGAAGAATTTTGCCCTGACTGACAAACACGTGTCTACTCAGTAGGACTTTTGGGAATAATCAGTATTTAAATTTGAGTGTATCGAGCCCATGTTGTCAGAGGTGAGCTGGACCCGCATCTGAGACCTTGCCCGGTTTGTTCACTTTTTCCTACTCCTCTTTTGTCTCCCATCTCTCTTCCCTTTAATGATGGTTCGGTTTTCCTCTACTGTTTTGTTACTAGTCCAAAGACATGCTGTTTGGAACTCAAGTCCCTGTGCTCCAATGCACTGAGATGGTGTTTTCAAGCTGGAGCCTGCATGCTAGCAGGCATTCTCTAGTCTGCTTCCATTATATTATAGCAATGTTCCCATATCCTGCACAGTTGGAAATCTGTTGCGCTGGGTGCTATAAATACAAGTAGAGCAGGGAGAAGGGAAATCCCGGCATGGTTAGTTCAAATAAAATACTGAATGAAAGCATGTCAGGGAGTATATTGACAAAGATTTTGAATAAGAGAGCTCAGACAACATTGTGAAGAACATTAGTGGTGGTTACTGAAAGTCTCAACAGAGTTGGGACTATCCTGACCAGGATCCTAATAAAAATGAATTCTCAGGCTTCACTGAATATCTGCTAGCAACTCTAGCCCAATCCCAGCTGCTTCATGGGGAACATGGTTGAGAGCTGTTAATTGCTGCAGTTTTTTGAGATCACTTGAAGATCTTAAGAGTTGTGCACTCCTGGAGTGATTTTAAAACCAACAAAGAAAAACCAATTAACCAAATTAAGTGCAACAAAGAAAACTGTTGTGTAGAGAAGCTGTTCAGTGTGGTGTCTTGATTTGTGTGTTATTAGTTAATTTCCTGATTACTCATGTTCTTAACTTGAGAAAATTTTAATATATAATAGAAAATTGCCATCTCTGGAGAAGGTCAACATTTCAGCCTCAAAACATGGAAAATGTTCTTTTTGAAAGGGTGGAGAGGGGAGAAACAGGACACACTCTAGGCAAAAAGGATGAGAATGCTTTCTTCTTCCAGCTGGTAAAGAGAATATGCATGTGTACAGCTATCATTTGCAGCTCTTAACTTACAAAAATTTTTAGTAGAAAGCTGAGCATTTTGTTATACCTTATACAGCAAATCTGTCAATCTGGAGCTGCACAAAGAATGCTGACACAGGTTCACATGTGCAAAGAACTTTTTTGTATTGGGGGAAAGGAAGACTTAAATGGGGCAGAGTCAAGAAGAGGAGAGGGAATCCTGCAGACCTTCCAGTGAGTTTATCTAGCATTGTTCAGCCACGTGGCTTTACTATTAGCAGTCAAAAGATCAATCCTTTTCAACTTTTAGTGAGTCTGATGTTCTTCCTTTCCTCGTTCTAAAACTGAAGCTGAATGCAACTCTTGGTTTTGAAAATACCTTGAGGTGCTGAAATGAGTTCTATCAAGCATTTTCACATCTATTAATACTCAACAGGAGAAGTGGATCTGAATTTCAATGTGTGTTGGAGGAATTGTTTATCAATTTACTTTAACATTGCCTCCAGAATCTGATGATAGATCAGTACAAATATGGGTTGGAGGGATGCTCTAGTAGATGGGAGGAGAGATGATCGGATTTTTAATTTGAACATGGTCTTTAGACTGTTGCATTCATAAATAAAGATCTAGCATTCTGGAAAATGCTAGATCTATTTGTGAAATGATTTTTAACTCTTGTGGCCATGAGACAGTTATTGAGGGGATTTGTTTGATGTCTCTAATGTTGAGTTGAATGTTAAATTGAATAGATTTGATATGTGCTCTTTGTGTAATAAAGCTTCAGTGCTGAAAAGGATAGGAAGAGTTGGATACTTTAGTTTGCAAAGGAACAGATTTATTTGTTTTCCAGTACTGAAAGGAAACTCAGTGAAGGGTGCCGATCTCCTGAGAAGCTAAAAACAGCCTTAAGAATAGGGGGAACAGTGTGTTTTGTATGTAGCCTTGAAAACAATGTTTGAAACAAAGAATTATATTATTTTCACACCTGCATCAGTACTATAGAAAGGTCACAAGCTGTAAATGCACTGAGGACTCCTGTATTTTAATATCATCTTAAACTACAAGGAAATATTGTTATTTATCTTTAAGTTATAACTAAGAGCATGAAACATTGTCAGCTGACCAAATACACTGGTGTTCAGCCTCGTAGGGGAGGGGAATGTTTGCCAGAAGGCTGAAGTTATACCAATATTCAAGACAGTTTCTTAAAGCCCACTGCATGTAACCCTATCAAGCCTACTGAGCATCACTTACGCACACTGTACAAAGCCCTGGGGAATAAAAAAGACATACAAAGCACATGAATCAAATTTCTAGAATTAGTTCTGGGGCTGAGTAAGCACCCATGAGTTGACCAGGGTTTCGGCAGAATGTGGAGGACCTGGTAGAAACCAATTTCAATATGATGCCACTCAGTTTTCCAGTCAAGGTCCTGAGCCTTAAACTCTGCTCATATGTTCATATAAATGTGTTCACCTGGAGAAGTGGCCAGGCATCAAAATGGACTGCCTAGGGAAGTGGGGGAGTCACCATCCCTGGCAGTATTTAAGATGTGTGTGGACGTGGCACTAAGGGACATGGTGTAGTGAGGGGAATTGTTACATCAGGTTGACAGCTGGACTTAATGATCTTGAAGGTTTTTTTCCAATCTAGATGACTTTGATTCTATATAAGCTGTTCAGCATGGAGGGGAGTGGGGAAAAAACAAAACAAAACAAACAAACAAAAAGACAACAGCAACCTTTGGACTAACCAGTTAATTCCAATATGATCCTGATAGCTAGGAAACTGGGACACATCTATAAATATCACAGGCTATAAATATTTTGATCAACTCTGTTGGTAACTTATGATCAACTTTTGATCAACTCTTGTTGGTAAGATATTTAATACAACCTTTTTTTAGACATTGAAGATGATTCTCTGTTAGCAACAATGTAATTTCTACAAGATATGCAATGAGGGCATTTGATCAGTGGTTTGGAGATTGAAGGCGTATACTAAGACTCTATTACCTGAAGCAGTATACAGCCCTTGAAGCAGTACATACCTGCTTAATGACTAGCCAGACTGTTAATTGCCCATATTACAAAAGGCTGTTGGCTCTTTGCTATGTTAAGATTATGCATATATACATACATAGACACATCTTCATTGTCTCACACTTATTTCAGCAGTCTGAAGTAGCTGTAGAATACAAACATTCTAAGTAAATCTGTTTTATAATGTGAAAGGGACAAATAATATAAAGTAAGGTAAAACAGGAATAAAATAAAAATAATAATAATAATAATAAAAAAACAACACAGGGCCCAGTGTAGAAGCTAAAAGGATCAAGTTGACCACAGAATCAAATATTTCCTAGAATTAAGGAAGATACCTTTTCTCTGTTCTCACACTATGTAAGATTGTTCCTTGATGTGGTCGTTACACTTGGAAAAAGATATGAAAATACAGCATGCTGTATAAACACATCCATCTATATGAATTTTGAATGCACCCAAGCCTGAGGCTTTTATACTTCAATATTTTTTCACAACTCGCTTGCTACAGGAATCAGTGCTCTGCTGTAGTATAGTGATATAACATACTACTATTTGGCAAGAGAAGGAAGTATCTGATGGGATTGTTTTCAAATGACTGACTTAGAAGGTGAAAAAAGCACAAAAACAAGCAAGCAGAGAGTGTATTTCACAAAAATAAAATAACAATGAAAAAATCATACTCAAGAACTGTTCTGGAGGTTTTGTATCATTGATGCAAAGGACTAGAAGTTCCAAGGCTTGAAGTTAAAATGTCATGCTTCAGTTCAGTTGTAGTGTTGAAGTTGTGTTTATTTTCCTCTCCGTGTTCATGTGATCTTTAATGTTTACAAGTGTCAAGGAAGGTGCTATACTTGTTCATTAAAACATTATGTCAATCCAATGCTGTCATTCTATGCAAGGAGAAAACAACCTTCATTATTTTCTATTTTTGACTGACAAATTAACTTGAATACACCTTCAAAGCAATCTGGTGTTAACAGAACACATCTATTTTGCCATATATTATAAATTTTCATTTGAGACCGAAGCACCCAGTGACTGCTCATGAAACAAACCCCCTAACAGAGGAACAATTGCAGTAAAAAATACCAACTCCCCAATCTCTTCTTAGTTTACTTTGTCTTTCAAGCCTGTTATACTTGATGGCTCTATGGCAGGCACACTGCATTATTTTCTTTTTGTGTATTAGCTGAGTGAAGAGCAGGTCCTTCACAGGATAAACCATTTGCATTTTCTTTTCAAGTTACAAAAGCCACACTGAAGTCCTTTTTTTCTGTTAGGTTTCAGTTTGGCTAGCTAAAAATTTATTTTGGTAGAGGGGAAAAAAAAAGACAACAAAAAAGCACTCCAAGCCACATAAGAAAATAACTTATTTCACTAGCTCACATGATATATATTTTTCTTTTTTTTTTTTTGCTATCAGTTGTATGCTTACAACTGCTACATGAAGGCTTAGAAGTCCTGATCAATAATGCTGCTATCAAGTTTTGAAAGTTTCTGCAAAAAGCTTTAATAAAAGTAAGCCATCTGTAAGCAATTAACCAGGATTCATGCATCATTTTTCTTATTAGAAGAACCAAGCTACCTATGGAATTGTCATTTTTAAATTTATATGTGTGTGTGTATACACACAAATAGGTGATATCACTTAATTCTTCTGGTAACAGTGATATACATTAAAATATATGATAACAGTTCTAATAAACAGTTTTTCCTTGTATATTATCTGCCAATCAACATTAATGAATGAATATGCACAATAGCCACGAGGTAGAAGCTTTCCAAAGTGGTTGGGGAAGTTGAGGTACAGAGCTATAGTTTTGCCTGAGGCCAGATATGTAACTGTGGCACGCTGGAATGAGAATTTTTCTCTGTAATGCATCCAGCTGCTGATTTACCCACAAGAGGATCCTTCCTTTCATGCATCTCCAAGAGTGCAATCAAAGCACCATGATCAGCTGCTTCTGTGATGCACAGATACGGTGTTCAAGAGGCAGGAGAAAAGCCAAAGACAGATCTTAATCCTAGAAGAGATGTCTCCTCAGATGCAATATCCCCTTAACACAGTTGCTAGAGTCAAAGCAGTTGCTTTGGTAAAAAGTGAAGGAATGAGGTCTCAGACTCACTGATTATTGGCTTCTTCTGGGGGTGGGGGAATTTACCGATAATTTTTTATTGAATAGGTATATATTTCATAATGCTGAACTTCGCACATTCTTTTCTAAGTGTTCATTGCAAAAAAAAAAAAGAACTAATTTTAACTAATTTTAATTATGATTAGTGTTTAAGGCTTTATCCAAAGGCTACTAAATTTCCCCTAACCCATTGGTTTCTGAGGTTTTTATTGTGGTTACTAGTAAAAATTTCATGACAACTATTTAAGTTTTTTAAATTCTCATTGGTCAAGGCTCTTCTCATCTGTCAAAGGTTTGACCTGGATGTGGTATCTCTTTAGTTAAGACAAAAGATCTTACTTGTCTCAGTGTACATTATTTCATGTTGAGAAAATGCATGATAAACTTATAAAGCAAAGGCAGCCCAAAAGAGACTTCCAGCACAAGCTGCTGTCTATTGATTTAGACAGACACCAAATCATACAAGGTCAATATTATGAATATAGTATAATGCTGAAAGCACTGTTAGTGCAGAAACAGTACTTTTTTTTTTTTTCTTATATATTTAACCATTTTGGTGACACAACTAATTTCTCTAATGACCTGATGCCAGAGTTTTTGCAATGAAAGGTTATAGAAGAGTAGGATAGCAACATCTGTTTTTAAACCTGGCAAGAGAATGATTTGGAGGAAAACAAGTCTAAAGACAAAAATTAGAGTTCAACTATGAATATCAGTTATAGCTGCATTTTTTGAAACTAGATATTTAACTCTGAGTGGTCAAGTATCATGGCAATTTCAAACTACTGTTTTTTAAGACAGATTAGTGTGTTGCATTTTAATTACGTAGTTATCCTAACAACTGCCATGTCCAACTGTCTTTTCTGAATATGTCTCTTTTCTCCCTCCAATTTACTACTGACTTGGCTTGTAGTATTGATTTATTCCATTCTTGCTAGTTCTAGTTTACCTCTCTCTATTCTGGATCCAGTGATATATTCTTTCCCAGTCTTCAAATCTTCAGCATTGAAACAATTCCATGGATAAGAACATTGAGATCTATTGAGGATATATTAGTAATTTTAAGTAGGTAGTTGTGAATTTCTAGCTCTAATCTATAGCAATCTGATCTGAACATTTTATTGTAGTATGGATAATGGTTTTAGTTATATTGGATTTGTTGTCTATAACTCGTTTGAAACATCAGATCAGAAAAGCTAACAAATTGATAAATTAAATATTGCAAGTTATTAGCAAAGGATTAGATGACAAAACAGAACGTTGTGCCATTGTATAAATCTTTGCCACACATCTTGAATACTGAACACAGCTCTGGCCATCTCACCTTTTTAAACAGGATTCAACAGCATAAGAAAAAGTTTGGAGAAGGGCAAATAGATCGATCAAAAAGATAGAATAGCTTATATAGACCGATAGACCAAAAAAAGGGTAGAATAAGTGGGGGTGGGGTCGTGTTGGAATACAAGAGGGTAGAAATCCATGAAACAGGATGGAAAAAAGATGTACACAAAATGAGTATTTACCTTCTTACAATTCAATAGCTTAGAGGGAACTTATGCCATTATAGGGTAACCAAGCTTTAAGCAAATGAAGATTACCTTTTCACCAAAATCACTAAATCAGCTCTGAAAGTCATTGGAACAGCATGTCTGGAGGACAAAGGTAAAAAGGTATTTTAAAGGAGATAGAAATAGCTCATGAAACTAGATAGACTCATTGAAGCACATTTCCACTTAACAGTTACTGGATAGGAAAATAGTTGACTCCCAGGAGGTGCTCTACCTCTAATAAGAAAACACTTCCTGTAGTATCTTGAATTTTTATTCCTGGTTACCACAGTTGGGACTAACCAGAGACAAATGTACAATTCAATAAAAGTTAATAGCAAAATTAATGAGACTGCAGCATAATAGGGAACAATAATATAAATTTCCTTTTTAAAGGTATTTTTATTAAATTTTTTAACACAGACCCAAAAGTTTTGAGGAGCAAAGTTTCTGAAGCATGAGGTTACTGAATCTTCAAAAACCAAACTAGACGCTGACTTTTTAATGTCTTTAGCTGCTTTCTCAGATCATCAAGCTGTCCAGCATTTTTCAGTACTGAAACCAATATTGATTTCTTTCCATTTTTAATAAAGTCACTGAAAGTGAATATCAGAATATCATAGCCTCCATGCATAATTCAGCACTTGTTGACACTGAAGGCAGCTAAATAAAAGAAATTTGATTGCTTTTAGAAGAAATTCCTGGGCATCTTATTTATGGAGTTGGTGCATGAAAATCCCCTTCAGTTTGCCTTAGATTAAAAAATATATAAATTATTTAAAGCTACCTTATCTTCTTGAGCTGTCACACTTGTACCATAGTCATCTTTACTGTTTTTTTCCCAAAGTCTTGCTTGAACTGAAAAATGTGTGTGTAGTTTTTTAGTTTAAAGTATTTGGGGAATTTGAAGGATCTCTCTCCTGCCTAAACAGTCTAGCACAAAAAGAATAATGATCTAGACTATTTCTTTATTCTACCTAAAGGTGGAATTCTTGGCTGTGAAGGGATTTCCTTCCTTCAATAGCTATTGTGAATGAGAAAAGCCTGAATAAAATATGAAATTCTCTTTCAACACAGAAAAAGAAACAACTTGAGAATCTGCTTATCTGGAATGATTCTTTCATGAATTAAATCAAATCATGAAGTATTTATACTCTGCAATCTTGATTTTTAAATATATGTAACCACCATGTGCTGAGGAATTCTTTGCAGCACCTTTTAGCTGCAGCAACCCAAACACACTGGTGTATTCTCAGTGCTTAGACAGAGAAGGTGTGCTGACAGAACATACTACAGTTAACATGTCTGTAATAAAATGTTACATTTTCTGAATTAACATCATATACAGCTCCAAAAGGACTATTCGATGGTCAACTTTGGTCGGAGATCTTAATCATAAACCAACTGTGGACTGATTGTGTTGTGATACTGGCAAGAATCCTTATAAAAGGGCCATAAAACTGCACGATATGAAGTGCTGGGAAAACTGGATTTCCCATGTTCTGTCCCATAGAGTGCTTCATTGTCTTGTTTTTGTTTTACTAAATCTTTAGTAGAGAAACATTGCTTTATTTTCCTTCAAATTTGTGTTTTCCACTCACTTTGAATTCTGCCTAAAGAAACTTTAAAAAGCTCACCATATCCTGCAGTATGGATGCAAGGAAAGATATGCTTTTATTTCCCTGAACTCTGAAACAAAAAGACATTTTTTTTAATGTGTTTGGAGTCATGCTCCTTGATATTTATTCTTTTATCTTCATATTTCTTTCTAACCAATATTATTAATTAGCTATTGCATGAGGCCCCTTGGGACTTCTGATTAAACCAACCACTTACACAAAAAATCAATCTTTTAATGGCAGGCTTTGTTAATCTTCCAAATCCAATTTCCATTTCTCACATTCCTGGTTTATTGATTATACTTCAAAATTCTCAGATCATCTGTCAGGCTTATTGAATTAATCTGTATCTAATAACTTAATTGTCTTGAAAAACAGATGTGCTACTTCCACTGAACACTAAAATTTGGTTACAGACAACTAAGGAAATGACAGAGCACACACACATATTTATTTTAAATCATTTAATTACCTAAACTTTCACACTGAACTGCAGTGATATTGAGTATGAAGGGACAAAAGGATAAGGAGGCTATACTGTATAAATGAACTAGGTAAGAACCTGTTTTGTGGTGTGGTTCTGTGTTTGTTGCTTTGGTGTGTTTTAATGTGTGTGTGGATTTTTTCTTCCCCTACCACAGCAAACTGTTTAAGTCAGATTTTGTAACATACAACAGCTGCTCTCTTATGAGGAGACATTGCCATAGCCCTAAGTGCAGTTAAGGATGCTGTTATATTTAGTTTTTGCTATGGATACCCAATGTGAATTCTTCTTCTGGGAAAAAAGTATATTTAAAAGGATAAGAGAAATAGAAGCACAGATGAAAGGAGAAAAATGTTGCTTGTCTGTGATTATACAAGTATAGCTATTTCATTGGCAATCCCTGTTTCTTAAGAAGGGATGAAGAGTTAAGTGAGCTGGTCTGGCAAAAGTTGCTGGATGGCAAAGCTGTCCAAAAACTAATAAAGGGCAAAGGGAGAACCTGGAATTCCTCATATATAATTAAAAGGACAAATTGAATTAACTAATTTAACTTAAAAGCTGAGATTTTCTAGAAAAATTGAAGTCACTGGCATGGTTAGTGTGTGAGTTTATTTAGAAAGGAGGAGAATGAAGCAACCATGTGAATGGGTCTGATCTCTAGTGCTGGGTAGACCTGGTGAAAACATTTAGGTGGTAAGAAGTCCCTAGGTGGTAAGAAATCAAGAGGGGGAAAAAGAAGGGGAAAAACAACAACAAATTATGAACTCTATGGTGGGTGTTTCAAACACCAAAGCCAGGGGAACAGGCAAAGAGCATCTTTGTGAACAGCTGAAAAAAAACCAAACAAACAAAAAAAAACCCACTAAAGCAGAGTCCATGATTTGGTGTTGGCAAAAGTTTTTACTGCGTAGGCATCTGCTGGGAATGAAGTACATCGACACTCAGATAATCCAGAAAATTCTTGGAGTACTTTAGTAGACAATTTTTGTATATAATGTAGATGAAATTATTAGAAGATGAAATTATTAGAATTATTGTGTGTTTCATTCTAAATAAATAATTCGTTGAGGATGTCAGGGCTGAAGATAATTTGACTGGTCCTTAAAATGGTGTAGACAAACATTGTAGGAATGACTTGGCTAAGGATGATCCTGCTGCAGTTCACTGGAAGAGACAGATTGAACGTATGAGGTGATTTCCAGGCCTACAGCCTTAATATTCACTAATATGTTTGTTTTGTGTGTTTATTTTTAGGGTGGGGGGTGAGGGAGGGATACAGTGGTCTGTTAGGTGTTTTTCCCATGTTTCCTCACTCTAAAATTTGGGGGTTTGCAGTTGAACGCATTTTACAAATTCACGTTTCACATTAATTGATCTTTGCAGTAATGCTATATTCCTGTTTCAAGGTATGTTTTTGAATGATTGTGTATAAACAAAAACATAAGACTGGAAAATACAAAATACTAAATAACAAACATAGAAAATGTAATCATTTCTTCTAGTCAGAAAGGGGTTGGTATTAGCAACCCTGTTCAATAATTCACCAATCAATTAAAAACATTATTATTCCCTCTTTCCACTTAGCAGTAACAATGTGTAAAGGTCACTTGCTGTCTAGTTAGGGAGAAGAAAGCAATTAACATCAGAGTAAAATGGAATATTCATTTTTCTGTTACACCATGTAAGCGTGACATGTTTTCCTACTTAAGATGGAGTCATCAGTGATAGCAGATTTGAGCTTTCACCTCACTAAGAAATTAAGAATTTCTAAAACATTGCACTGACCCTAGAGATCTTGTAATTTAGTGTAAATAGCTGGAGCCTAAGCTGCAAGAGGTGATTGCTATTTAATATAACAGGAATTAGGCTTCCAGCCACAATACCAGGAATGCTTCTGAAGCTATTTTCTTAATTCACTTAGGTTTCTGTATGTGAGCATTCAGGTCAGCACTTTGCTAGGATTTTCAGGCATAACCAGTGTTTTTCTTCTGAGATGGGGATTTTCTCTTTCCATTGATCTTTTTCTCTTTCCCTGATAAGGGGAGTGAAACTTATCTTTTTTGTTGCTGGCCTCACATCCAAAAGTTAATGGGGAGGGAGAAAGCTGAATGGATTGAATACAAGCTATCTTTTGCTGAAAACTGTGGAGTTATCAATGAATTCCAGGACCAGACTTAAGACAGTCTAGGGCGAGCCTGATCATATGGTATTCCATGTGCCAGTAAGTCAGGATACTTTTGAGTTGTATGATGCTTGCTTGGATTCCTGACACCTTTGCATTTTGTTGCCTCTAAGCATGTTACTGGGCTCCTTTTCCTGGTGTTTGTTTCAGTTTTTCATCAGTCTAGCAAATTTATCACAATAGTTTTCTGTGGCTCCAGATACATTTTAAAAAATAAAATCTAGGAAAGAAACCAAATAACTATAAAAGTTCTCTTCAATAAACGATAGTGTTAATATTTATACTTTGAAGTATTATGAAATATTAATGCTTTATCAGAAGCAAGGGATAAATTTAATCTTAGTTTCCTCAGAATGCGCCAATTAGTTGGTTTCAGTCTTCCATCTTACTAAGGCTACATTTCCTTCCATAACAATTTTGAAAGTTGTTAGCCTGCTTGTATTGATACACTTGGCCTCAGATGTTAAGTTACTTCAGATTTTAAGAAAACAAGGGAGGGGAAATAAAGGAAAACATTTATTAGTACTGTTAGTAAGGAAGACAGTGAGGCATGACCAAAACTTTATTAATGGGTGCCAAGGGATCCACATGGATAAATCCACATAAAAGTCCACTAAAACTTGGCTCCCCTCATTCTAAAGTCTTTAGATTTCCATCCCTGTGGAACTACAAACTGTTTTCTTTCATTCCCTATTGATTGTATCTTGGGCACAAACTGTAAATTAGACTTTTTCTGCACTATAAGAAAGCAGATGTGGAGAATCAAATGTCAGACAATAGTCCCTTCCTGAATCTTTAACAAAATTTATTTTAAAAGCAAACCAGCAAGTACTTTTTATGTGAATGCCTTCATTTTCCAAATACAACAGGATGCAAAACATCTTTGTGGAGTTACCATTTCACTGAAAAAAGAGATCTTTGAGACTAACTCTTCTGAAAAATCTAGTGTCACATTTGTCTTTTTTCACTGACAGATTTAACAAATGTTAAGCATTTCTGTCATTCTCATGTTAGCATATGAAGTGTGAAAATTAATTTTACTTGCTAATTGAAAGATAATTGGTTTGGGGGCAGGAATTTTCACTCCATTGGGAGGAAAAAAAAATATCTAAAATAAAAAAACGTAAGTCTCCTGCAAGTCAGCGGGAGAGGTAGTGTGGTCCTTCCTTGGAAAAGGTTGTCTGCAAATTAGAGGAAAGGGAGGTGTAAGATAAATCTTATTAACTTAGTCCCAAACAACTGAAGTCAATGAAACAGAGGAGCATATACTTTTTCTTTTCTTTTCTTTTTTTCTGAAAAAGTGTTTCTTCTAGAAAGAGATTGAATCTATTAATGTATATTGTTATAGTAGAAAATAACCTTAATGGATAACTAGTACCCACAGAGGATAGAACATCCCAACACAGAGCATAAATAATACTGCTAAACTAAGAGCTTCTCTTAGCCATGTGTTTATTTCAATGGTAGGTAAAATGGGTAGAAGAATGAGAGGCATTAAGAATAATATTTTTTTTTTTTTGCAGTCATGTCATACATAAGTAGATATTGTACTTTGCTACTGAGATGTCAGCTCTTTCTTTTGATAAGTTCATCAAGTTGATCTCAGTTGTGCATTGTTAACTTCCTGGAAAACAAAGATAACCAAACCTTGAGCCTTGCTGCTTCTTTCAGTGAGATGAGAATTTGCTATTCTTCTAGGGGTGTCTATTCATACTCTCCTCTGCTACAGTGTTTGCAAAAAGGGGGTGGAGGGTGCAGGGTGAAAGATGGGCTAAAGCTATTTTCCACACCATCTCTTATGCTCTTTTACTGTTTCCTTGCTGCTGCTTCATCTCTACCTTGATCTTATTATCTACACTGTAAACTATGTGGGGTAATGATCACCTTTTTATTCAGCATATTCATAGCAGCTAGTACTGCAGCAATCTGGACCAGAAGCAGGGGTGATGTGAAATGTCCTAAGAAACCATTTAACATGTATGCAGCAGAAATACACCTCACTGTTGGAAGTCATTTAAAGGTCTGCCTCTTGATGGGTTATATGAAAGAAAACATACGGGGTAAAGTGAAGTGGATGACTTAGGAAATACAGTAACATTTTAGATAATCTTCTCTGAGCTTTAAAGAGTCTAAGTGATTAAATTGTGCAGGAGAGGATTAATATAGCTATGTCTCAAAGTACTCAACATATGGTTACAATAGACACAGCTCTACTTTCGCTAAATGCACAAGGGCATCTTTCTATTACCTTTGCTTGGATCTAGGTCTAATCCTAAAAGAGCAGTCCAATATGCTTTATCATATATTTTCCTGGTAAACTGAGTGTGTAACTTAAGGTTGCAGTATTTTCCTCAAAATGAAACCCTGAGGAAGAGGAATCCTGTTCCCACTGTAATCTGTGGTAGTTCTATTTAGTTCAGTGGGGTCCATATTTCAATGAAATAATTTCATTTGTATCTCTATAACCACACAGATCTCTCTCTTATTTCCTTTCAGCGCTGCCGGCATAGAATTACCCAACTTTATTATGCAGTGAAAGCTCATCTCCTTGTCATCAGGACAAGGCATTATGGTTTTAAACTAGAAGAGGGTAGGCTTAGATTAGATGTAAGGAAGAAGCTCTTTTGTTTGAGGGTGGTAAGACAGTGGAACAAGTTGCACAGAGAAGCTGTGGCTGCCCCATCCCTGGGAGTGTTCAAGGCCAGGCTGGATGGGGTTTTGGGCAACCTGATCTAGTGAGAAGTGTCCCACTCCACAGCAGGAGGGGTGGAACTAATTGATCCTTAAGGATCCTTTCTAAACCAAACTGTTCTATGAGTCAGTCATTATGTGATCCTGAAAACAGAGGACAACAGCAGGCTGAGGTGTTAATGTGATCAAAACAGAAAAGCATATGGGTGGATGCATGCATATATATTTAATATTATGTAAAAGCTATTGGAGAAAATACTGGGCTGATTATGCATCCTTTGATACCATTAACAATGTTTTAGGTGAAATATTGGTTCCCATGCCCGTAGGCTATGTTTTCAGGGTAAAACATTTCTGGAAAAAATAAGTAGGCAGTAATCAGATAACATGTTCTCCACTTTTAACATTCCTTTTCATATTTTATGACACGAATGCTTCCTCATTTTCACCCATGTTATTAAAAGATGGCATTATTTATAGAATAGATACCACAGTGTATCTTCATCAGGTTCATAAACTTGCAGATGGACTGATACCTATGACTAATCTGCTTTTTTTTTAAAACAACAAATTAGAAGACTCCATCAGGGATTAACCAAGTGAAATGTACTTTGAATTGTTACACAAATTCTTTGCAAGAAGAAATCGCAGCTGAAATAGGCACAAAACGTAAAAGGTAAGAGGGAATTCAAAGACACAGGAATGTAACTGGCTTAATTTAAAACTTCCTGTTAAAGTCCTGTTTTAACTTTCAGTTCTGTGCGCGGTAGAACAGACAACCTTTTTCAAAGTACAAGAAGTCAAAATGCGATTTGCTCATGCTTTTTAAGAATAAGAGGTAGTGGTACATTACAGTTGTCATGCAGGAAGTCCCTAATGTACTTGGAAATCTCAAGATAAATTTCAACATGCAGAGGTTTGTTTGAGGACATTGGAAATAATCTAATCTACTATTCCAAATTTAATTTAGTTTTAAGAAGTGTTTTTACTCTTTGTGCCCCTGTCACAGTTGCATGCTGAGAGTATTGCACATCACACTAGGTTAAGGTCAATTAGCAACTTTATAAGGGCATCTTTTTTCCTTTTACTCTCTTTAAATGAAGTTGTACTGCAATTTTATGATTAAAACCCTGTCTCTTGAAGCATATGAGATAAGAGACCTTGGCTGGACTCCAATTGTGATTAAGACTATGATTTTTGGCCTAAAGTGTCATGAGGAATCAGAACTTCACTGACCTTTTTAATCAGCACTGATTAAGAAGTCGTAGCTTGCTCTCTTTCTGGTAATCCACTACCTACTATGTGGAGCTTATAGCAGTGAGATAAAGTGCTGGCAGCAGCCCTAGGAAAACTCAACCTCTGAACAGTTTTGTGGCCAAGATTTCCCAAAGTGGTGGAAGATTTTAATTTTTATCTTTCTTTTAAGCAGTTCTTGCAATAAAAAAATTCTTCAGTGCAGAAGTGGAGAGAAGGGAGAAATGGCAATAGGTTACAATTTACTGTTCAGTGGGTAACTTTAAGGTTTCATGCAGAAAGGAAAAACAAGGGTAATCAAACAATGACAAATAAATGCCTAACTCAATCTGTTACGCACCCTTTAAAATGTCTGCTGCCCATTAGATAAAAGTATACTAAAAACTCATCTGGAAAGCCCGCTCTTCTAACTGTTGAACAGAGTTGTGGAGATGCTTGATACTTCAGCCAAAATGTCTGTTACCAGTGACCATGTAACTTACAGAAAGACTTTCATAGTAAACGAAGAGATAATGAAACAGGAAAATAACCCCATCTATTTTTCAGCTTCACAGAACAAACTATACATTCTAGTTATTGAAGACTTGTGAGATTGTTTCTTCCTAACCAGAACAGGAACATCAAAATTTTGATACTTTGGAAACTGTCTCTAAAAGCTTTTTGCTTACTTTTCTGTAACTGTTTTTGGTGCCAGGACGTTGATTGTGAGCAAGGAATGTTATTGGTGTTAGTGTGTGTATGTGTATCTGTATGCAAGAATGTTTCTGTGAAATATTATAGCCCAGAATACTGCATATGAAAGTGACTTGGTTCTGTGTATTCTTGTGGTCACATCAGTGACCACCATTAGCCAAACAAACTAAAAAAAGATTCCCATTAACTCTAATTGGGGTAGGCCAATAGTAATCTGAAGGTATGTCAAAAGAAGAAAAGAAATATGCACTTTTAATTGACTTAATAATCTTCTATTGGATGGTGATTAGAAGACAATTTTCATAATATACGTTCTCCAGGGCTATATCATCTTGCTTTAAATGTCATACTGACTTGGGAATGTATTATTATGCTTAACATATATTATAGCCAGTAATGTTAATAGCCTTAATGTATGGGGCGATGTTTCTACAGACTAGTGAGTCCATGATGTAGGAGCTTGTAGCTTAAATGGCAAGAACAGATAACAGGTCAGAAATAAGTAAATAGTATATGAAAATATCAGGAATAACAACACCACAAAAGAATGACGTGGCTGAATATTCTGTGCAGCAGTGTGTTGGCAGTCCCGTAAGTCCTGGAAAAATATGAAATCTAATACTGGTAGACATGCAGCTGGAATAATGAAAAGCTGTTTGACTGTGCCCAAAATGTTGCAAGATGATAAATTAGCAAGTGAGATGTCTGCAGACAATTAAGGGACTAATGAAAGTCTATGCAAAGAACTTTTCTGGTCTTTAAGGATGGGAATTTCCTTAATCCCGCTATGATTTCTGCCACCCTTGTGTGATCACCTCCTTATAATGCTGGGTTTTCTATCCACTGTACAGAATGGTCCTGAACAGAGAAATAGGGATGGGAAAGTCCAGTGATGCATGGAGCTGTGTGCCAGGACAAGGCTCAAGGCTCAAGGACAGGATCATACCATTGGAAGAATAAGGATTCAAAATAACCTCTAGAAAACCTGCAGTGGCCTGTGAGTAAGCAACTGTTACCTGGATTTCCAATGTTGAGCTGTAAATCACTGGAGTTTCTAGGGAATCAGTAGTCCCTGGAGAGCTTAGAATAGCTAATGTGTCAGTGTGGTACAAAAGACAGACTCTGGAAAGTGTAAAGGCTCCCCAAACAGCTAGCCAGTGAAACCAAGAAAACGGACATACAAATGTCTCTTGTCTTCATGAAAATGCCAGCTATGACCCAAAATCTAGCAGAAGTAGCACCAGTGACAAATCTAAGGTATTACTTATGTTCTAGATCAGTCACATAAGTTGGTTATGTTCAAACAGTCTGGACTTATGTGCTTTAATATGGACTAATTCAGAATATATCAAGAAATACTAGATTTAACTATATGTTTCTTTAGGTAGCTGACGGAAGACAGGTAAGCAATAGTAGAATGGAATGAGATAAATACTGTATTTCTCTCTAAAAGTGAGTAAAAGAGACAATTTTATATACCTCCCATTTAAACTCAGACACCAGAAAACAATATCAAAAACCGAAACACATTCAAACAAACCGTATTTAGGTACTTAAAAATCTAACGGTCAGTTAGTAGCAGTCAGCATGGATATTAGGAACAAATCATATCAGATAAATGTAATTGTATTCTGTGACAAGCCTTATGTATAGAAGATATTGAAGAATATTCTGCATGTTCTGAGTGCAGTAAGATTTCTGAATCTTACATGACATTCTAATATCCAAACCAGAGAAAAATGAGTAATTTGTTTTGTTACGTGCATGAATGTTGGATGGTTACAATACCATATATAAGGAGTAGGTATTCACAATTTACTCTCGATGGCTGTATGGGATCTACAGGAGTCAGACCTAGATAAAGCATCATTTGTTATTATATTTTCAGATGAGGCCTAACTGAAAAGACATTCAAATATGTTGGGGTAAAAAAATGTTGAGAATGTTCAAATTAATTTTGAATTTTTCAAACTGATCCAAATAAATCAGACTAGTTGATCAAATAGATTGCATAGCTTCCTGAGGCTCTGTTTCCTATTATTTCCTCAAAAAGGAGGAGTATTATGGCTATTTCAGATACAAACGGATAATGGGAATCACATTACTGACATGAGTGGGAGCCTTACTGCTGACTGTGAGACTCACAGGGACTTCATGTGGGCTACATAAGAAGACAGGGACAAAACTAAGTCAAGCAAACAGCTTTTGAATTCAGATTCCATTAGATGTTATATGGACTCAGAAGTCCCAGATTTCTCAGAATCAGCATTTTTATTACTTGGATATTTTTCCATAGTTTGGTAACTTTCCTCATCAAGAAATTTTCCCTTAGTCCCAATTTATTCACTTTTGTTCCCCCTTCTTCCTTATTCAGACTAACTGATCACTAAGACTGATTACCCACAAAGATGTGAAGGCCATGGGATGTTCATGGGACAGTTCCTGGGACAATACGGGACAGCAGGAAGAGAATTTCTTTGCTGATTTTTAAATTCCTTTCTCTGGGTAATGGCAGAAGGTAGCGGCAGAAGATTTATAGAGCTTAGAGCTGACATCAGAATTTTTCCAGCCTATTTAGCCTTTCTTCAGCATTATTTTTTAAAATATTTTCTATAACATGATAAAATGCATTAAGCTGAAGGGACTTAACCAGCAAATCTACTTATGAAAGAAGTAAAGCTTAACTAGTAAAAAAAAAAAAAAAAAAAAAAAAAAAAAAAACAACAACAATCTGTATTAAAATTAACTCCATGAAATAATTCCAATCACATGTACAATGCAGACCATCTGTAATGGTATTAATTTTTCTTAAATGGTACTGGGCATATAGACAATAATATTAAGTATTGAAAGTTCTTCAAAATAATTTCCAGTTAATGGTGCCAAGTCTTTCCTTATTAGTGACTGGCTTTACCTGGGTATAATTCCATTGATTTCATGTGAATCAATGGTGATGGGATTCAACATATTTCTTAACTTTAAGAATATTTTCAAAGGTTTTGTCTTCCTTCTGCATGCAGAATACCACTGGGGTTCATTCTACTTTCAGATGGTGCTGAATTAAGGTATTTTAACTGCAAACAAATATTGCTTGAGTTTATTGTTCAGAAAATTAACTTGAATGAATGTGTTCCATAAATTCCAGAGGCTGGCTGAAATGCATTGAGCTTTTTGACACATCTTCATAAAGAAAAATTGTACACTGAAAGAATGATGGTCTTACTATATGGCACTGTGTGTTGTTTTCAGATTATTTTCAGTATCCTAGGTTTCGTAGTAATCTCAAACTTAATATGCAAGTTACTCATATGGGGGAATGTAAGAAAAGTGATAGCTCAATTTTAGTGGGCTTTGAGCCAACTAATCTTTTTTTTTTTTTTTTAGACTCTTGTTCTTTTCATATTCCTTAAGTAAGCAAGCCTTAAGGAAGTATGGAGCTTTGCAATTTTATGGGTATTTTTTTGACAACAGACTCATGGTGTAAAGATTTATGACTACTTCAATAGGAGCAATATTGTGTTGTTTTTTTTAATTAATTCTCTACAATATTTTCAGACAGATTTCAGGTTGACAAAATTGTATTAAACTGGCCATCAGTTTACCCTTAATATTCATTTTGTATTTCTGTGCCTGCCATGATTACAACAAAATCCACAGCAAGAACTCCGGTTAAATATATATTTAATATTAATATTGCTAGTAAGGAACATGTTGAACCATAGCATCAGCTTCTTTCAGGACATTCAGAGTACTCACTTTATTTATGGAAAAAATGCGAATAGTGTTGCTTATATCAAAATGGTATAACATCAGGGTAGCTGTTGCCATTTGATTGTGTAATAAAATCATGGATAAAATGGATGGAATATTCAATTAGTATAGACTAACTATGCTAACACTTTCCACTCTCTGTTCTCTCATGGGAGATGCAGATCAGTAGGTATTTTGTAAAATCCCAGGATTGCAACAACAGTGACCTATTCCTTGGTGGAGAAGAGAAGCCTGCATCTCAGTTCATATTCAAATTCAGTCTCTCCTTTTGCAGTTGAATGTATAGTCACAGTCCAGTTGCACCTGGAACTGGAGCTAAATAAAAGATTAAATTTCTAATTTGTTCCAAAGTCTATAACATTGCTATTCCTAAAATACATTTTCCAGCTGTTTTGCTACAAAACTAGTGTATGTATGTTCTGGCTTCAGAATATCGTATTTCTTTATTAAAAACATTAATGCAAGATATAGGGCCTAATTCCCATTATGAGAAGCCTTTAACGATAGCTGATACAAAATTTCTTTAGCATTGTATTGTCTGAAAAGTCGAAACGTTTGTGGAAGGAAATATTAGTCAATATCCCAGCTTTCCAAATGCTTGGTATGAAGTTGCTTACTCTGACAGTTCATATTTAAATTGTGTATATGACTGGAAAAGTTTCTTTATTTCATTACCTCATCTAAGCCAAATTTATTACTCACAGAGAAGCTAAATTAAGAAAACATTTTTTTAAAAAAAAGCTGAAAATCTTTTCTTGGTCTTGAAAACATTGTCACATCTGATATATAAGAAAATATGAATATATATGAAAATACATTTGTATTTTAATTTTTCAGTCAATTGCACTAACATTTAAAATATTTTTTTCCAATAAATATAAATACTGATGCTTTAGTGTTTATTTTTAATACATAGTTCAGTAAAAGAATGAAAAATATGAAAATATCAAAGGAAAACCAAATAGTGCTATGTGCAGAGCTTTCAGACTTTTAAACACATCCAGTAAAATTCTCTGCTATGAGGAGGAGTTTGTTCTAGGATATTTTGAATGGATTCTTGTAGGTTTATAAATTCAGTTTAGTGGCATAGAAACACTTACCACAGCACAGGGAAATCCTGCAAATTGTCAAAGGTTCAATGTAGTTGAAAGTTATGAGGCTACAGATGAATAGGTGAATGAATGTGTTGCATTGTTTTTCACTATGAAAACTAGTTGGGAAAAGAAGTCACTATTCAAAGGAAAAAGGTCTGAAGACTTTTCTAAAACTGCTTTGTCACCTAAAGAAGTCTTACAATAGGTGAACGTTAGCAATTACAAAAATAAGATTCTTTTTTCTTAGATTTCTGAACTTTACTCTGGTTTATAAGCTCTTACTAAAATGGCCTAATAGTAAGGGAAATCAAAAGTGATGTCTAACTTTTAAGAAATTAACTAAAAATTCCAATTCTTATTCTGTGTTAAGGGGGATAGAAATTATAGCACATAAAAAAAAAAGTTGGCCTTCCTGACAGGATTTCTGACAAAACAGGATAAATTTCTGATGTGGCTTGAGTTTATTTTGGTTGGGTCATATAAGAGTTTATTGCTTTTTCATGTATCCTCCATGAAACATGAATTTTTCAGGGAGTACTAATGAAAACTGCCATACTGAAGACCTGTTTTCTATGCTATCGATTCACACAATTTTTGTTAAATCTAGACACAACTCTCTACATTTTTTCTGCTCCCATCTTTTACTGAGCTCCTGGTGAGTTTGGATTACAGCAAATGCAGCAGATGTTTTATCTGAGCATGTTCTTACTGTCAGATACTGAATAACCTGAACTTCTCTGGCCTGCCTTGGTATGTATAGTCAGTCAGAAGTCCTCTTGGAGGCCCCTGACATCCATAGCTTCCACACTGGAGCTGGGACAGGTGAACAGCAGAAGAATGGGTAGAGGTATCAGATCTATCTGTCTTATTGAAACAGGTATGTCCTCTCATTCTGTGGGTGTCAATACAACATGACATAAATATGCCTTTTTATTTTGAAATAGTACTAAACTGACATCAGTTCATCTAGGTACAGCTCCTTTATTCTAGCCCACATCAGTCATCACTGTACTATATTTCATTGAACAAGCAGTTCAACTAAAATGCACGCAAATATTCTGGAAATAAAGCTTTTCCATATAATGCCAGTTTATATAGTTCTCTCTCTATATTTTTTTTCTTGTTAGGGAGTTGTTAAACCATATAACAGTTATATAAAGAGCATATTCAACTAAAGTTCTGAAAACTGAAAGAGACCCATGTTCCAAAAAAGATTGTTTTCAAATAGTTTTAATTAGCTGTTTAAATAGTCTTTTCTTTCTGAAGCCTCTCCTCTTCAGTTATAACTTCTAGCTTTTCTTTAATACCATAATGCCTAGACTCTCACAAAGACACTTGAAGCTGACTAGAATACATGCACTAACATATTTAAGCTATCTTAAAATGTGACAGTGCCTAATGTTTCTAAACATCCATTTATATTCCTTTATGAGTAACTCAGGCAAATGAAAGACCAGAATTTTGCAGTCCTGTCACAGCATTCCAGGATGTGAAATTTTAAGAAAAGTGAATTTTTGGAAAAAACAAAACAAAAACAAACAAAACAAACAAAAAAAACATAGATGTCATAATGCGGGATGATTAAGCAAGTAAATAGAATATAATTTATTGGTTTTTAACAAGTTAGAGGGCAAGCATCCAGACTGTCCAGGGGTTTTGTTTTAAGTGCTGTCTGCTCTCACATGCCATTATCTTATGAGTGAGACATCTAATTAAATCTATATTTAATGAATCGTTCCCCTTCTAAGGAACTCAGTATTTTAACCATTAGTGGACCAAACAATGTGCAAAGTATTGCCTTTTCTCCACACTCTGTTGGTACCCTGTTCTGGCTAGGTCCTGCTGGAAAAAAACATCTCTTCCTCAGCCTCTTACACTTTTCTTACCCCAGACCTGAGGTTTGGGTGACCCTTGCTAATGCAGCCTTGTAAACCATCTATTTTCCCTGACTCTGCCAGGCAACCGGTGTATGAGCTCGTCATGCTCCATCCCTCATTAGTAAATAGCTATTTATCTGCCTCAAGTCTTCACACTAATCACTGTGCTTGTCCTTTAGATCTTCCTGTAATGTTTCAGTTTGTCGGCTTTCTGCTGGTCATGCATTAAGGACAGCTGGCTGGCAATCTATCACGTCGCTTTACGCACCACAGCGCAGTTTGACTGACATGAGCTGACATGATCCCACACTTGGTAGCACAACATGACAGCTTTAAATATGGGAGTGGGTCATATCAGCTCTCTTAACACTCCTTATTCATTTCAGACCCAAATTTACCTCTTTTCATCTTTAAAATGAAAACACCTCCCCCCTTCAAAAAGAAAGAAAGAAAGAAACAAACAAACAAAAAAGAAAAAAACAAGCAAAAACAACCTTGATGCATTACAGCAATTTCTTTGCTTCAAGAGTGGAGAATTCTGAATGTGGCTTTTTAGATGATTATTTATTTTTACTAAACCTTTTTAAAAATATTTCTTTTACTCTTTGTTCTGTATTGGAGCTCTGTAAGGCTAAAAGCTTGCAGAGAGGGATAAGGCAGGTGGGAAATGCTCTGAGGACAAAACAAATGACTGAATCCTGTCTTAATTTCTGTCCTACTCTGAATGACCCAAAGCTCTTAGTCACTTAGATTATTAAAGGCACTTGGATTCCAAGCCCTCATTTGAATAAATAAAGCTTAATTCTTAATACCTTTAAATACTTTTTTCTCTAAGTAATTTTAATTTCTCTTTGTCCAATGTTTCCTTTTGGGAAATTTACTTTCTCCCACTGTGTGATAAAAGAGGTTTTGAAGTTTTATAGACAGCTAAGGAAGATTTATGGAAAGTATCACTTTCTTTTTCCCTATTATAGGGGACTCCAGGCCGATTATGTACTGGCAAGCTTCTGGCAAGAACCCTTCAAAGGCCCCTTATTTATTTTAAGTGCATCATTTTTGGCATACTAATACTGGTGTTTTGGCATTTTACATTTACTCTTCCGGTGAAGATTCCTTTACACAGAGTGTATTATGTAGCTACTAGTGTTGTAACTTCATTTCAAGCATAATCTAGTCACTGAAAGGTGAATTTTATGTCAATCTGCAGTGCAGAGAAAGCTTTTTTTAAAATAAGTCTGGTACTTTAGTGGTGTATATATAAATAGGAAAACCTCCTTTTGTTGCAGATAGTTTTTCTATTCTTCCTCAGTTTTGGCCACTGTAAACTTCAAATTTGAGTACTATCCTTTCTTTTACAGGCTTCCTATCTCTAATCACCCACCCACTTGCTTTTCCCTCATTTTTGTGACCTCTCAAACATGTAGTTGTGGATTTTTAAGAGAAGAAAGATTTGTGTTGACAGCTCTGAGAAATATTCATCCATCACTTTTATGCATAATTATTTCCTTAATTGTATATAATTAATTTAAAAATCTTTTTATATTCAAATTAAGACACTTGACTTGCAATAAAATAAGTTTCTCAGAGTTATGAAAGAATGAAATCACATTTCTTGTTTCATGTTGAACCTAAAAGGCAAAGTGCAGAAGGGTAGATTTGAAACAAAATAAAGGTGAAATCATAAGGAAAATGCCATTTGGTATTCAAAACTGACTCATGTCTGAAGTCCCACCACTTTAAAATTTACTCATAAATACCTAGATGGAGCTACTAGTAAAAAAAAGCATAAACCATAAACCATACTTAATAATTGAATGCTGCTCTCATGCATCTAAAATTTGGGGTCACATCTGCCTGACTTGCTACATCTGGCAGAGTGCAATAATAAGGTTCTCTCATAGAAAATGAGATTTATTTAAAAAAAAAAAAAAAGCCTTTGCATAGATTATTATCCCTTCAAGAAATTTCGGATTCATTTTTAATTGATATAAATAAAAACAGCTCAATGAAGCCAGTTGAACCTTGCTCATACGTGCTTACAAAAGAATATGCCCTTCTAGTCCCAGGTCAGTTTTGACTAGAGTTGCATGCCCCCCTGCTTTTTTTGCTATGACAGTCCTCAAAAATTTGCTATATTTTATGTATACTTGTTTTGATTTCATGGAAAGGTTTCTGCAGCCTATTTTGTCATCAAATCTTTAAATACATAAAGCAGAAAGAAAAATTTAAACCACATTTGTTTACACAGAAAATTAATTACTGTACTCAAAACATCAGAATGATTTGATCTGTCTAAAGCATTTCTGTACAATCAGAACTGTCTCATTCTGTTCAAAGGGATAAGATTATTATAATATATATATTATATATATAATATATTAATACAGGAGGAGAGGGAGGAGAGTGTATGCATTAAATCTTAGAGAAGAAGCTCTATTTCTTCTCTCTGGTTAAGTCAAAATGTAAGCCAAAGGGGAGGATATTAATAGACCTTGTTTTGACTTTTTGCATGTAGTTCAATTCTATCTTGGAGAAAAAAAAAATAAAAATAAATCAAATGCAGTATAGCTGGTGTTTGTCCCTTACATTTTTGCGCTCTGAACTATTTTGTCAGATGGCTTGATGCTATATGTGGAAAGCGACTGCAATAGATTGAATAAGGGAAGGATTTTGCCCTCGTTCATCTGTTTTTTAAAAGTGGTATCTAGGATGAAGGATATGTGTCTACTAATGTAGGGGAGGAGGTCAAAGAAAGGCTTCTGTTTGTGTTAGTTGAATGAAGCCCAGAAATTCGTCTGTAGAAATCTGGTGTGCCGAATCTAGCTCTATAATGCTAGGATAGGTCAGGGAAAGGAAAATATACTGATAGGAACCAAATTTGAAATATATCTTGTGGGGAAAAAATGCCTCCTTGACCCCCAGTTTGTGTCCTGAAGAATAAAACCTGACGGAAGCTATCAATTTTATCTTAAGCTGTAGAGCTATAAGGATTATTTCAGCTGAGGCTATTAATATTGGTCTCTGCCTTTGCACCAGAAAAGACACTTATGTAAGGAGACAGCAAGAGCTTTAAGAATTAAAATGAACTTAAACTGCAGACTCTGTAGAGTATGGAAGTACTCTAAATTCACACCGACACTACCAAATTATCCATTGTTCTTTAACTTCTGCCAAAAAAACAAGCAAACAAAAGGTCAAAGGCCTGACCTGACTGTAGCTGTTTGGTTAGTCTGCCACAGTTCCTGCTGGGAGGGGGCAGTAGCATGGTGACAGTTGTGGCCACTAAATGTTCACATTCTCATTAGAAGGATTTTTCATTCTTGACCCCCAACACACCACCACCCCTGGAGTGGCTGTGCTTATCCAAGGCTCTGGGACAGATAAAGGAAGCAGTAGGGCTATGGCACATTTCATAGAGGTAGTCAAAAAGGGGGGTGTACTAGGGCAAGGGCTGGAGCAGAGCTGTAGTTTGGGTCAGTTTTCTTCCCTCTGCCATACTGGAACTGACTGGAGGGTTTGTGACTTACTAGCGAGATAGCTGGATGGGTGTAATGGTCATGAAGTTTTTGTTTTTTGGGGGCAGGAATAAACCAAACAAAAGGAGACCTACCTGATCCGTGTCAAAGTACAGCAACTGTCACCTGTAGATGAATGGGAATGTCCCTATGGTGAAGGGGAAGGACAAGGTTGAGGGAAGTAGAGGTGCCCTTTGACTAAGAATTATGGTTCTTCATGCTGTCATCCACTGTTGTCTCTCAAGTCACCTGGGAGCAATTTCTCCATTCTCCTCCAGGGAGACATCCTCCTTGCTTGTCAGGTATTTCCTGGGCTGAAGGTATCTGATTTGTGAGGAAATGTTCATCTAACCTGAGTACAAAATGATTTGGATGGCAGGATGGAGAGACAAGCAAGTTGAAGTGTTTGAGCATTCAAATGACTTGTGGAGTTGGTGGCCACGTGGTCCCAAACAGAGACGGGAATAGTTTTGTCCAGATTGATCTCAACAGAGACCTTTTTCATAATCAAAATCTGGGCGTTAAATCAACTGATGTGCACAGCATAGAGCAAAGACACTAGAAAACGTCCCAAAAGGTCGGTAGAAAAAACGGGGAAAGAAAGTTAAATGAAGAGGGTCAGTCCTTCAAACCAGTCATATTGTCGGTATATGAACTGGCCAGGATTTTCTTTGGTTTCTGAAAAAGAGTTTGGAGGACAATGCTGAAGAGACATATTGGAAAAGAGAGCCACATGTTACATTTTCTCTGCTTCAAACAAAAGGGAGGCAGGGGGCTTTGTTTCATGGGGGAAAAAAATTCTACAGCAAGTTTTATTTTTTTATTTTTTTATTTTATTTTTTTTAAATTGCTATTTGTCTGTCTTCAGCAAGGTCTTTGGGAAAAGAGGCCACACACTACCTTGCTGGGAGGGGCTAAATCTAGGAGACAACAAAAAGTAGTGTTGACCGAGGTCAAGTTGACTGTGTAGCAACAATAAACCAACATATTGCCCTTTCAGTTCCTCCACAACTTGATATGTGTGAAAAATCAGGGCTACAACTATTGGCAGTGCAGCATAGGTAAGACTTATGGATCCATAAAATTGTTACCTTGAGAAACGGGGGTCAGAGCCTGAAGACTGGCATCGTGCCTCTACCTTAGCATTGCTCAAGGAGAAGGTAGGGTCAGCCAGGAGAGGCAAAACTGGCAACAAGCTGCAGTGGGACTGTGTGGGAGATTGATGGTATAAAGCAAAACCTGGGAGAACATTTCCTCATAGCTCTCTACTGAAGAGCTAGGCAACATCTTTTTGTTACAGGGAAGATTATGGGAGAGGCTGAAAATTGTCCTGGATAGCAGATAACAGGGAGAAATGATGGACTCATTTAAGAGTTTTCTTTTCACCTGGTATTGTACGTTTTCCACTTTGGAGAAAAAAAAAAGGGGGGGCAAAAAAATAAAAATAAAAATAAATGGGAGAGATTTGGGGTGAAAATGGCTGAAAGGACTAAGGAAAAAAAAAAGTGTTGGCAATCATAGATCTCTCTAGGCAATCCAAGGTACCTGTGATAAAATACCTTTCTAATCACAGTCACAGCTGTTTGCTTCACTAGATGGAACTTTTTTAATCAATCAGAAACACCAACTTCAACAACTTTTTCAGTTAGTTATGGCTGTGGATGTTCTTTCTGATATATTTTTAGCAGCCTTAGAGATTCCTGTCTTTCCAAAACTAGGCTTTTCTAGTTAAATGAATGGTTTTAATTCAATTTTAAGGAGTTGTCCATAAGACATTCAATATAAGACATCCTCCTGTGGCCTGTTGTCCAGTAATACTATCCACATTTAAAACTTTCTAATGAAGTGTCTCACCAGGCCCTAGAAAATCTCAGTGGATAGCCTTTGATCTCCTAATGTTAGCACAGAGTATGCGTGCAGATTGAACTTCAGTGTTCACAGTTCCTTATTTCTACCATCAAGATCTTTAAACCTCTGCCCGAGAGTCTCTAGGCAGCTAGCAATGTTGCCTTTCCAATCATCACTAGCTCAGCATTAAATATTGGCCTAAATGACTTAACCTTCCATTTTAATTACAAATCAGTCATCATCCTCATGGTATCTTCTACAAGGATTTAATTTAGATCTATTGAAAAATGTATTTTATGATAATGAAATATCATCTGAACAGTAAAAATATATTTGGGGGGGTATGATAATGTAGGAATAATTTAATAGTTATGTAATTAGATTAAAATTATATAAGCATTTCATGTGTAATTAGATTTTTCTTTTAAATGGATTAATTTTTATGGAATATTAAAGCACTTGAGCTGTCACACACTATAAAAAAATAACATGGCTAGTCACACAATGAAGCAGAGTTCTTAGTAAATACTCATTAGAACACTTTTTAAATGATTCACTATTTAGAAAGATTTGCAGGAACACTCAAAAGTCATGAACTGTAAACAAACAAATTTATTAAGCTGCTGGCACCTGAGATACAGCAATTTACATTGACTGCAGATCCCAGAATAGCAGTAGAATTTTGATTGTGCCGTGGTATCTAAATAGAATCTGAGAAAGTTGGGAAGATTATAGAAACACTCCAGTGTAACAATAAGAAAATTCAACATATTATAGATAAAATAAATATCATCCTGTTTGTACATTATAAGCAGGCGTGTCAATATGCCATTTATGGATAATAGATAAAATGGAGGAAAAAATAGCTTCCCTCTTTAAATATTCTATTCCCGACCCCCCCCGCCCCCCAGAAAAAGGGCGGGGGAGGGGGGATCACAGGAGAGAAAAAGAAAACTTTGTATATATAAAAGTGGATTTTTTTTTTACCAGACTAAAGTTTGTTCACAGAACCAAGTTAAACTAATAAACTCTTGGGAATTAAAAATAAATGAAGAAACGTTCTGAAACATGTCTTATCTCTAATTAATCATGTAGCACTAAGAACAAAGACCGAATTTCTTCAATGTTCTCAGCTTTCCCTTTCATGCAAAACAAAGTCATTTCTGGATTCACTGGTTCAAATACCATTCAATTTAAAATTGGATTTTTCTTCTCCACTCCCCCACCCTAAATTATTTTAGTAACTTTGACCTATCTTTGTGGAATATTCTTGGAAAATTTTTTTATCAACTGTATATTAGAATTGTTGCGTTAATCAGGATTTTGTATTTCAGGCTTATAGTAACCCAAACTCTGCCACTACTATATTTCATTTAAAAGGAACCCTGGAACTGCTGATGGACAGTTAGATGAAAGCAATTTTTGCTTCTACAAGTGTCCAAGCAGACATACTAAGTAAGAGTCCCTACTTGCTCCTGAACTTGAAACCATGAAAAGGAGGTTGTGGGTGTTCCAGGAATTGTCCCTTTGTCAGAGATGAAGGGGTAGTGTTCCTGCCTTAGTCTTCTGTTCCCATCTGTCTGGTTGTGACATTGTTTATCTGTCTGCCTTAAATTAATATGCAGTCTGCTCATTTTCATAAGAAGTGGCTGATTTTCAGGGTTTGGAAACTTTGTGACCATTCAGGCATTATATGAAAGAAAGAGTACAAATGGATCTGGGTATGTCTTATTAGTGGATCCACATGTACAGAAATAATTTCTTTAGAATATTTAATTGCTCTGCAAGCGAAGTAGAATTTAGGACCTGACTGAACAGGGTATAACTAATATTTTGTATTACATGCCCTTATTTTTAACATGTAATATGCTGTCTGACATACCACATCAGAGAGCTTTCTCTGCTGATGCAGAAGGCTACTACTAGCTTCTTCTAATGCAAATTTCTCCTCCAGTGTCCCCTCCACTATAAAATCATGCAACAAATGAGAGCTTGATGTATAGCAGATTAAGTTTATTGGCAGTTACATTTATTTTTCTATCATTAATATTAAACCTGAAGTATCGATATATCAACTTTTATGTATGCGACTGTAACCATATTTTTCCAGCCTGTGCACAGTGCTTGTATTCTAGGCTCACAAGCTATGTAGGAAAAGGCCCTCTGAGTGTGTCTGAATAACTCTTAGCACAATGGAGCCTGAAGGATGATTTGTGCCTTTGGGCACTGCAGTCATGTTAGTATGGAACATCTGAAATGTGTTCTGGAATATAGAACTGAAAATTAAATGGGAAATACTTGCTATGTTGCATACCTTATGATCAGTCTAATTTGTAAGTATTGAAATGGTTTGCTTTCAGAGGGTCATTAGGAAATTTTGGGATAAACTCACAATAGCTTTCACTCAGATTTACGCTATTCTTCAGATAATTCCCTTTCATTGATTTATAAGGGCATACGGGCCAGACTGACAAGACTGTAGTGATCAGCACCACTTGTTCTTTTTGTCAAGGGGCTGCTTTGGAGCACATTGATCACAATTTGAACAGGTAGATACTATGTGACCTGCAGTAGACATGTGATCTACACCATGATGATGAGTCTAGGGAAACAATAATATTTCTTATCTTGACCAGATGCCAAACTGACTGTTTTGGTAAATTAAAATCTGTACCTGGACTTCAGTTGCAGGCTTGAGGGTTGAGAAACCATTAACACTCTCTTCAATTTGATCTTTGGACAAGAAAACCTTTGTATTTAAGTCTTAATATAAGGGAAGTTGTGTGGATCTGAATGATCAGATAGGGGGAGGCAGCTGGTTTAGGTGCAACTGCCCCAAGAACAGGCAGATCTGGAAAGGAGGCAGCATCAGTAGTTTGTGAGGTTTGTTGGAGACATGTTTAATAGCCTAGTTTAAAAAGGGAACTGAACTGACTGTGTGTACCTAAGTATATAATTCATTATGTTGCATTTCTCTTCTGCATATCTCTTGAACACTAAAGACGTCTTTGCACGCTATAAATAATTATTGATATTTCACGTAAGACACACTAAATGTACTTCAAGAGCTAGGTGTTATTGATTTAGCCACTACTTCTCACATTTCTTCTTCACCATTAGAAGATTTGCTGCTCACTGCATTTTATAATAATTGCACTCTTGAATTTTAAATACTCCCAAAATCACACCATCATAAAACAAGTAAAACTAGTGTATTAGGTAGGCTTTTTTCTTTTTGTTTGTTTTAATCTCAGGTTTGTGTTTTATATTGTCCTCTCTGGATAGATAGTAAAGTGAATCACAATATATAATCACAATGGTCATGTGTCTGTATGAAGACCCTAGCTCGATCATTACCTTGTGCTGGGTAATTTATTGCAGTACTGACCTGAGAAGTTCCCTATAAACAGGATAGCATCACCTGTGATAAATGAAATCTCCACCTTTCTCCCACCATATTACCAAACAGTTTGAATTTCAGTGCAGACTCTGTACCATATCAGATACCCATCATAACATAACCCATCCTGTCTGTGGTTTCACACACCACACCACTGAGTGTTCAAGAAAGCATAACTGCAGGCATTTGATATAAACAGTATCCTCAATCACTGAAAAAAATAACAAGCATTAAGTAAGGCTTCTGAAGAAAATGGAGTAGTTCTTCCATTCTTTAGGAAATAAATACGTGTAATTTCATATGACCAAATGTAACAATATGTGTCTCTCTCCAGGTGCATGCTATATATATGCTTACTATGAAAATGGTGAAAAAATTATCAGACTGATACTATTTCATTCTGGTCTACTATCCTGCCTAAACAATATAGGTTCGTTCTGACCCCATTTTTATACCTATAAATTGAGAATACTAATATTACCACTGTATGGTGATTATTTAGGAATACAAATAAAAGAGAATTGTCTGGAAACAACATATCTAGAACCATAAATGGGGTGTATGGGTGTTGATTTGTGTTCCTTGATTGTAGGTGGCTAGGAACAGAGTGCTCAGTGTTTTGAATGATAGCTTGTGCTCCCTCATGATAAGAATGTAGAAAAACAAAACAAAAAACCAGATGAGTGGTGTATGACCTTGTTTTATTATTATTATTATTATTGTTATTATTATTATTATTATTATTATTTTCCCCCTGTACTTTACTTTCTCTGTTTTTCCAAGGGTAGTATTGGCATTTTCCCCAAATTATAAGTGAATTTCAAGACTCTAGAAGAGTGATTTAAAAAAAAAAAAAAAAAAAGAAAAAAAAGAAAAGTGCTTGAAATATACCTTGGAGCTAATTTAGAGGATGCTTAAGGTCAGCTTCCTCTGTGTTCTTTTAAAGAATAAGAACAGTGGTTTGATCATGGAGCCATAAATTGTCATAAACCATGTTTTTTCACTGGTCCATATCTGTGATGTTGATAAAATACTGTATCCTAAGAGCAGCACAAGACAACAGTGAATCTGTATGGGCAAGAGAGGAATTTATCTGCTACATATAACGAGTTGATGGGCAGACAATAGAATTCCTCCTATGCTTTTTCTTCCAGTTTGGTCTTTCATTCTTTGCTTCTGTGTTCCATTGGGGGAAATTTGTGGAATCTCTCATTTGCTGCATAAAGAAAAAAAAAAAATAGAGACTTTTTTTTCACCAAGATAGGGTTTCAAGTGATGCAAATAAACATAAAAATGTTGATCCCATTCAGTAACAAGCTGTGTTCCCTTTGTCTTCTTACCTGCACATTGGTGCGCTAGAGAAAGTCAGTCCATGAAAAGTGTTTAATGCTGGTTTAACTGGCTCACAGTATGACCTGCTCTGGATGGTTGTTACCTGTAACTTGCATGGTTCCAGGCATTAATTGTCATAGCTGGCTGGGTGGAGGAAGGGTAGGAAATGTATGTGCAATAATTATCCAGTTAGTTTGCGTGAACTGTATGCTTTTAATTAAAAAGATTTTTTTTTTTCTTTAGCAATTTATTAACAAACTACTTGCAGGCCAAAAAACCAATCAAGTTTCTTTCTGTTTCCATACTACAAAAATGAATCTTATTTTCCCAGCTTTCTGGCTACAAATGCTAGAAATTCCTGGATGAATGTGACTGTGAATAGATTTTTAACGTTAATATACATTTATTTATCAAGCAGATGCAATTATTATTCATAAGCAATGTGAATTGGCATGTCAACACTGAAATAGAGGAACTGTGACAGTTGTCAGCAGCTGAAAACTTGCCTTGGAAGATACGGGCAAGAGATACTTAAGACAGTTAATTGTTTGGTTTATTTTTCCCTTTGCTGATACAGCCTCTTCTCTGAGTCCATTTATTCAAGCTGGGATGAGCAGATAATTCCTCCTGAGCAGCTAAAGATAACTTTTCCTGGTATACAGCTCACGTTAATGCTATTATTTTAATAACCTAATGATTAATTCATTCCAGTTCTTAATCTGTTCCATATGCAAAAAGTTAGTCTAAGCAAGCATAATTGAAATTCCTGTTTCCAAGTTATAGTTATCTCTAATCAGTATCAGTTTAAATCTTGTTGGTTTTAGAGAATATCATAGTCATGTTTTCTGTCCAGATTTGCTGTCCATTACTAAGATATTTTTGTATGCTTATAACTACATAAACAAGTACACTTGTACTTTTTTGTGTGATTTATTACACAATGGAGTGTAATAAATATCAAAATCATATGCTAGCCTATTTAATCTAATAATTACCTACATTTCCAAAACTGAATCTTTCAGTCAGTCTTTTAGTTGCAAAACAGGAAATATGAAGAAGGGCTAAGACATGAACCAAATCTTACAGTTAGACCCTTAACTACAAAAGCATATTTTTACAAAGGGCATTATAAAGAATATACCTGGAAATCTAAACCTATCTATATAAAACTATGAGGAAGAATATATATTTTTCACATTTCAGAAAAAAACAGGTCATAAGAAGCTTTCTCAGGGTCCCTTAACCATTGCAGATGCATTTTGCTGTTTTGAGAGCAAGAAGCATGAGATAAGACAAATGTGTAATTACTTCTTGACCCACACTTCTGGGTTATACATTTTCATGAGGTGCCACGATTCATTATTTGCATTGATATGTACAGAAGGATGGGTCTGCTTAGTTGATATTCATTTATTCAACAGTCTGTAATCTATATTTAATGGAGTACCAGACTGTGGCATAATAAACCGTTTAAAAAGATAGCTGCTGCTTACACAGGGGTTATTGCTTGCATAACCTGTACTTATTTTTCATTACAAAACTAAAAGAGCAAAGCATAATTCACACAAGAAAATGAAGTTAACATTTAATGGTTTGAAAAATGATAGTGTACCATAATGCTGTGCAGTGCTCTGAACACTTATAAAATGAAGCAAGGCAGCAAAAATATAAATACAAATAAAAAGGCATTAACAGAGCACTGTGAAATATGGGCACCAAAACAAAACAATGCATTCCAGTTTGCCACCTGCTTAGCTGGACCACTTAAGATTGCTAATTAGTCAGAAACCAGTAGATCTGTGAGCAACTGAGCATGTACAAACAGCTGGCATTAATGGTGAGTGTCACAAATACCGAAACCTTCTCCCTTGTTGTTTTCCTCTTTCCTGAGTTTTCCTTCACAGAGATAGTTTTCATGTCACTTTGTGGACACAGAAATGTTGCATGGACTTCCCTGTGTAGAACCATGGAATCTACTGACAAACCTAATGATTGCCTCTGCAAAGACACCTCATGGTAGGTCAAGTACCATATAGGCCTTGTCTGAACAGTTTTACTGAGCTGCAAAATCTTGTTTCCAATCTGACAACAGAAGAAAGGTTTGTGTCCTGGTAGTCATGAACAGAGAGGAAAAAACTCCAAGACAGGTGTTGAGATAATGGTGGGAAACTGTAAATATTGGGGCATTTATGAGTCTGACATCTTTGACTACGTATATAATAACATGTTTTTTTCAAGTCATCTCCCATGTAAATATTGGACTTGTCCAGAACAGCTGAGCTCCTTAAAAAAAAAAAGAAAAAGAAAGAAAGAAAAATAAAAGAAAAAAAAATATGTTAGTCAACATCTATTAGCCTTACCAGATTTCAAAGTACCTCAAATTGGGAAATACAAGCTTTGTTTTAGTGGAAGCTTCACAGGGCTACATCCTTGAGTATTCTGGAGATAAATGAGTGGCAGCAGCAGCATTTTGTGGATTCTAAGTGTTCATCTCCTCCTTTGGGGATATGGAGTCCCCAGTGCCACCTTCCACTGGAATGCCACTTCAGGGACCTAAAACCAAACCAACAGACTGAAATCTCAGCTGAGAACCAGATCTGTGGCCATATTTCCTGCTGGCACAAATAGGTGAGTTCACCTCCAGTGACTGAAAAGGAAACTTTCCCTTTCCAGCCAGCAGATTTTTTTTTCCTGCAATGTGTGCTGACCTCTATTTCAGACAAACAACACATAAGCTTGTTAGATGAATGTTGAGAGGAAAAAATAATAATAAAAACACTCTCAAGGGTTTTAGGAATATAATATTGGTGGCTAAAGGATTTCAAGTACCAATTAGGGGTCATTGTAAGGTTGCAGAAATTGGAGGAGTTTTTTTAATCCTTGTCTTAAAGAAGCTTTTTCTGCTTGTAATGCTATCATGTTATATAATTCAGTGAGTGAATGTGATATACATAGAAAATAAATTATCATCTTGCCTTGTTGGCTTTTTAAGCTCCCATTTATATATATGTGTGCTTACGAACTTTTCTATTTCAGTGCCTTTGCTTGCTTCCTTCAGGGAGTTGCATAAACACCACAGAAAGCTGACACCTGGGAATCTGTGCAGTTGCCTTAAGGGCAATTAGCTATAAAAGGTAGGGCTAAAAGCTAATTGCTCTGGTTTAGTTCTCAAAGTGCAGGTGAAGCTTGCTGAGAAATGAAAGTAAGGCAGGAGAAAGGCCAGTTAAAAAATTCTCTCTCTGGACTTGAACTAGAACTTTTTAGCACTGAAAACTCCTGCCAGTTTGGCAGTAAATCTTGAGTTCTGGTGCCTGCTAGAATGAGGTACTGAATTTTTACTTTGTTGTTTAGATATTTGGGATATTTTGTGCCTTTCCTTCCCTTATTTTGAGGTAAGGGTGGGGTGGGGTGCTTTGAATCAACATCAAGGCATACAATGCTCCTTGTTTGCGTAGCTGCAACGTATACCATAAATGAAAGCTGTGTGGATGATGATGATGATCAGGGAATCTCAGTAGAAATTATTTATTATGTTATTCAATTGACTTGAGGGAGGAAAAAAATAAGAAAAAAAAAAAATCTGCCTTCCCAGCCACTTTTGCATTAGATATATGTGATAAAAATGGATGTCTATGAAAGATTTGAAGCTGCTTCTGTTTGAGTTTGGGTGTGGGTGGCGTGCAATGGAAAACTGTAAAACAGCTGCTGTACAGTTGAATCACTGGAATATAGAGGGGAAATTACTTTCCTGTCTCAATCTTTGAGTCCTTGAATACTTTTCATGTCATCAGTGAAGGTATTTTAAAATGTTCGGTTTGAAACAGATACACAAAATACTTGTTCCAGCATCTTGAAAACATTCTGTTTCTACTCTTTCATGTTTGTCAGTTGGTTCTCCTAGACAAAAAGTTTGTTCCTCTTAATTTTAAAATGTCAAGACATGATGTATGAATAAAGAGTGGGAGAAGGAAATCCCAAATCTTAAATTCAGAAATCTGCCTGTATAACACATTTCTACAAATAGTAGTGAAAATGCAACACATTTCTTCGGAAAGCTCCCAGCTGGCTCTATTTCCATGAAGCATCTTAGACTTAGATTTACTGAGGATGTTGAAAAAACCTGATGTTTGCTCCCTCATACTTAAGAAATAAATACATCTTGGTGTAACATATAGTCTAGAAACAGAAAGGCATGTGTTGGCCACCTTCCTCCCCATCCCCAGGATGGCTGCATTTTCTCCCTTGATATGTGGCCTTCAGAAGGCCAGCCAAAAAGGGCCTATTCCATGTACCTTTTTGTCTCTTTCTTTCTCAACTGCTATGAGCATTTATTGGAGCTCTCTTGCTACCATATTATTTGAGGGTGATGTGAAATTGTGCAGTTTGGAAGGGAAGAGGCCAGAGCTCTCTTTAGCTAATCAGCTCTGATATGTTTCCTTTGCCAATCTAGATGCCGGAGAACCCAACACCTACATTTGCAAATTTCTGTCCTTATGGTAATAAAAGATGAGATGGATTTTGATAGTGAGATTACCTAAGCATGGTTAATTATTCTTGGGGTTTGAATCCAAGGACAGCGAATGATGGATGTCTGTGAACTACATCTTACTGAAAAAGGGTGGAGAGGTCAGCTCTTGATTTGCCTTACAGAAGTATGCCCTGAGGTTTGTACATACGTAGTGTAGAAGGATATAGAATATATCTTGTATGTACATATGCAAATATGCATAACTAAGGAAGGGCTGTCACATAGCATGAATGTAATTATAAAAATAGTTTACCCAGATTTTGTTGTTGAGACTGGTAAAGTGCTAGTGCCAACCTTCCCTAAACAGCGTCTAGTGGAATGTAATGCTAAGATATCTTTTTATATTCCACTTAATGTGAAAAAAAACAAACAAACAAAAAAAACCTCTCTGCTCATCATTTTCATAGTTCAAAAAAAAATGAACGTTACTTTGATAAGCAGGCAAGAAAACTATCACTGAAATATGCTTTAGGCTAGTAGTTAGAAAATGGATGCAGGGAGCATGGGTTCAAACTCACACAGATGGAGAATGGGTTGGAGTCTGGGGCCTCTCTGCTTTGCAAAGAAGCACTGTCCACCAAGCTAATGGTTGGAGTTACATCACCATCTCCCCTCTCTTTCACACTAGACTTGAAAAGGTAGTTCTAATTTTGAGAAATGAGTGTGACGATGCCCAGAGACCAGCTAGCTGGGTGAGAGGCAAAGCTGGCCACATATATTTATTTAGACATAGGGTTAAGTTTGCAACTCCTCATGGTAAATACTCAGGCAATTCCTGGCATTGCTACAAATGGGTATAGAAGTATCACATTTTTGACATGTATGAATATATGTGCCTCAAGGCTCAGCAGTGACAGAGGTTTAACAAATTTCCATTTCAGATATAGACGTTTTGATGGTGTTTCAGGAATCTGAGTATGTTTTCTTGGTGTGTGTTCAATTTTCATAAGTAAAGCTGAGTAAGCCTGGCAAATTCTCCCCATCACAGAATACCATTTGTCTGCAGTGTCAGAGGGCTTCAGAACGGGCAGAACCCAGGTCAACTGATCCCAAGATCTATGGACTTGTAGATTGACTAGGTCTATCTGCTGCTCTAGAGGCAGGTGACGATTGAAAATGAACCAAAGAAATGAGTAGCAGGGAGAAAAAAAAAAAAAAAAA
>CM021703.1:27633064-27679702 GCA_011074415.1 Stictonetta naevosa | reverse complement strand
AAAAAAAGAAAAAACAGCAGGACATGAAAATGAAACACTATTTTGAAAATGTTTTTTTCACTAAATAATTGAGTTTCCCCTCCACACGCACTCTTGTTCCATATGCTCAGAGATTAAGCTAAGTGTTTCCTTCTTTTTATTACTTCTCTGTTATCAGTACAAACATGTAATCTTGGGCTTACTGCTAAGTGTGTATCTGTCTTCAGGTTTTATGCTCTGTAATTCCTGAGGAAATCAGTTCCTGATATCTTGCACTGGAAAAGCTATGCTCACTCAGCGGGTGAGAAGAGTTTAAAAACTGTAGGCAACAACAGCAATCCTTTGCTTAGTACACTGGTATAAAGCCTGAGTAATTTTATTGTTGGAAAGAGAAGAATCAGGGATACCATTCTCAGGAGGATGTTCACTATTTCTAGATAAGGTGGTGGAAGTAATTAGTGTTAGGTATTGGAATCAGCACTCAATGTAATTTATGTCCACATAATACCAACATCTACCTCCATTCAACTTCTATTATAACTTTTTTAATTGAGAAGGAAAAAAAAGCCTATTTCAAATACATAAACTGAACAGTACACGTGTCTTTTTGGACACTGCAGATTTGTATCAGCCAATGACTTTTATAATGTAAATGGATTTCTGCATCAGACAGCACTGGAAACTGGAACACCATGTAGTTAATGCAACAGGGTTGATGTGGGCTTGGTTGAACTGAAATCAGTGGTAGCACTCAGGTGCCCAGGCAGAGACTGTGCAGAGCAGGCTGACCCAGGGCCTGCACTACACAGGAAACTGGGGAAGGGACACAATTTGGGCTGATGAAGAGAGATGGGGCTTCCCATGTTGGTCCAAGGGTATACTTTTAGTTCTGATCAGGTAGGAATTATTCCTGGAATTGTTTAAGAATCTAATTTCTGTGCTGAAAGAAACTTCTGTATCCAGACTGGTTTCATTCCAACAGGGAGACCAAGGGAGCCACAGACATTTCTCTGTTTCTTGGAGCAAAGTATTCTGAAATAATTCAGACCTGAACGTCCCACAGATACATTTCTCGTAAGAGCCACAGAAGGGTATGGTGATTAATATTGCCCCAGAAATAAGCATTTTATTCAGATTTCTGATTTTTCTTCCAAATTTATTTATTACTTTGAGAAAAAATCTTTGAAACCTGTTCTTTTTTTTTCTTGCCCCCCCCCCCCCCAAAAAAACACTTCCATATCCAGCACCACATTGAATCCTCCTTATTTTTCTTGACATAATAATTATTTTATTATTTTGTCTGACCAGTTGTCTGCTTTGGGGACTCACAATGGCAGGGTGCCTAAATTGTCTAAGCTAGGTTTTTAATATGAATTTGGGCTTTTGAGCCAGGCCCCATAATGTTTTCTGCTTGCGTTAGTATAGACTTTTGAAGATACTTGGGTGTGGGCATGGAGGAACACTCTGGTGTTATAGTATATAAGTATTCAATTTTGATGTTATAGTGAACTTAGAGTGTTCACTTGTAATGTCTTTTGCTGAATCTCTGATGTCCCCAAGTGTAAGCAACATGTAATCAGGCCTTCACATGATGCTCTCTCTTGCCTGTCAGGAACGGTCTGAAGACCTACCTTTTCATTTCCTGCAATCACCATGAGATGGCAGTTGTCAATTGCTGGACTTGCTTCACCCCATTTGAACAAAAATGACTCAAAGTTTATTGATCCTTGGAGACACTGAGCTTTCCAGCTTTGCTGTTCACAGCATGAAAGTGTGAAACTTTACAAGTGACTTTTAAAAGCAGCCAAGGAATGTGTGAGACAGATTGTTAGGGGGGAAAAATAACAACAACAACAAAAAACATTATTTAATTTGATGGCATGGAGTTCTATGCCAAAGTAAGGCATGTGTTTGCTGTTAGCAATCAAAGTGGCTTTGCGAATGAAAAGTGACATTTTTTTTTAATGGGATTTTACAAGTAGGGGATCCCTAGGGAAATTAATTTGGCGCTCTGGAATGCTGCTCTCCTCCATGCCACTTCCACATCAGCCCCAGATTTATTTATTTATTTATTTATTGGCCACAAACCTCTATATTAGTTTTTGGGTAGATGGAAGCCAGCGGGAAAGATGTGGGTGCAGCAGGTATATTGCAATCCCATGGCAGGTCTCCAGAATTTTCATAGTGCTCCCTAGTATATCATCAGGTCACATGTAATGGCCCAGATCCTGGGCTGAAGCTAATGAACTATCAGCCAGGGAATTGGGTTTTATTTTGTCCTTTCAATAAAATCCCTGACACAAACCCAAGCTTTTTCAAATAGTACTCCCCATACGTAGCCTGGAGGCAGTCTAAATAATTTAGGTGGTTCTTCATCTCTGTTATTCAGTGGGAAAAAAAGAAGCCTGAAAAATCTCAACTTATTTCTTAATAACGCATTGCTCCAAATTGTGTCTCTATTCTCTCTAGCTATATTCCCTGTCCATTTTCAGTTGGATGTGCTATTCTTATTTTTTTCAGGAATTGATTTTTTATAATTTTTTCCATGTCTGCTCTTAATCAATTGCTCACCTTTACCACCTTTACAATATAGATGGCCATATGATAATTATTCAAAAGAAGTGTATAACTTCTTTTTCGTGTTTTTTTTTTTTTTTTTTTTTGGGGGGGGGGGGAGTGAAATCACTAGTGCCTTACATTTATAGCTTGCAAATTTTGCCATCTAATTTTCAAAATAGTTTTATCTCTAAGTACATAAGAGGGTACTCTAGTTATATCCCATTATCACCATGAATAATTAAAAAAAAATCAATAAATGACATCTTGGTTGATTATATCCTGGGTGTTCAAGAGATACAAAGTGATATACGTTGGTAAAATTGCTGTGTTTTCAGCCATGTTCTCACAACGCAAAGGCCTTGAGCAATGGAACTGATCTCCACAATGTCAGCTATCCTAATCTACAGGACTGTTAATGCAGGATGAAATTGTATTTTCCAACGCTTTGTTTACTCTTCTTTGTAATGAATCCCAGATTTGTCTAGGCTAGAAGAGTCTGAGATGTATATGTGTGGCCTCTTATATCACAGGACGTTAAATTCTACCCCGTTCTTCTTGTAACAGACAATTTCAGAGCATAAAGTCATATTTGGTTAAGGAAAGACATCGAATCATGGCTTTGAAAAGAGAAGGAGAACAAGGCCCCACACTTTTCCTCAAGAATTCCTTAGTCAATCTCCTTGTCAAGTACGTACATAGCAAATTTCTCACTCTTACATATCTGATTTCAGTTGCTGGGCTCTGGTCATGCATTTCACCCAAAGATTAAGGTGTAAGAACACAATCATACTTCCTCCCTGTGAAGATACTTACATATCTCAACCAAGTCACCTTTCATTCTTATAAGTTAAACAGATCGAGCTCTTTGAATCCAAGTCATACATCTTTTTTTTTCCCCATCCTTAGAAGAAATTTTCTGAGTATTTCTTCAGCCTTTTTAGTATTGTGCTACTACTTTTGTCTTCAGTTTTCCATGCCCTTCAGCATTGCCCTCAAAAAAAAAAAAAAAAAAAGGTGAAAAAAGTGGAGGCATTTTGCTATTGCCTATTACCAGGAAATTTAAAAAGCCAGGAATGTCTCGACTTTAAAATAAATGTAAAATGAACTTAAATTACTAAAATTTTCCATTCACACCAGTTGGGAGGGAAAATTCATCTTATTCTCCCTTGGAATTCGCAAAGGAAGGAGATAGGAAATGGACTTGCAGTAAAAAAATCACCCAGCTTAGAAAGGGAAAGATCATTTTTTCCTCACTCTAATTAACATTGTGGCATGCATTTATATAAAGTAGAATGATTTTAGTGAAAAAAAGAGAAGTCCATTCCAGCATAGCCTATAGGAGAAAATCTATCAAAGGATTAAAAGAAATTAGGGAAAAAAAAAAAAAAAAGTAAGTAAAGGTGGTTTCTACTGAGAAGAGAAGGCTGATTTTTATTATTATATATATATATATATATTTTTTTACTGAAAAGTTTATTTTTCTAAATCTGCTTTTGACAACACAACTTTGGTGTATAGCCATGGGCATTATGTATATATGTGCATATTATATATGCATATACTGTTGATATGTTTTTGACAATGTTTAAAGACATTTTAGTCTTTTTCTTCCTCCCTTCTCCCTTTCCAGCTCTTTGGTTTGGTTTAGTAGTTCTATTTCACTTCCAGCAACTATATATTATGCATGCACACTTCAGTAAAGCTAACAAGAATTCTGCAGCACACTAGCTTTGTACATAAATACTCCTCTTGAAAGCACAAAATCAGATTTCAATTGTTTAATAACAACTGCCTTTGTCAGAAAATAAATTAGATTCTCTGAAACATACCTTTTCATGGGGACATAAGCCCTGTAGATACTTCACTGTTGTTTTATTAATCTGATGATTCCTTATATATGCACAGAAAAACATTTAAAGAAATTGTTTTGCCTGAAAATTGTCCTTTCTTGTGTGTTTGGTTAAATACTGCTGAATATAATTTCCCATTTTGGTTAATGTTACACTTGCTTGATTTATACTACTGGGCTGTTTATATACGCAGGCTTATTTTTTAACAACCTAGAAACCAAAGTCTTAAAATAGTGGAGTTCTGCTAACATTTCTAATGCAATGAATGCCTTGCTTTTAGAGAGGATATTCTTTTTAGAACTTGTAGCAGTAATTTGTTCATTTGGATTTTGTTTGTAATTCCTGAGTCTGACTCGAGTGTTCTAAATGTCCTGAAAATAAAATTGTTCCTTTAAATTTAGAATTTCTGGAGACATGTGACTGCTAAACATGAGATAGGTTTGATAGTAAAATAATAATAAAATCTCAGTTATTATGAGTATTTATGCATCAATAAAGTATTTACAGGAGAGTGCTAGTATTATTAGCTGTTAACTCAGAATTCATTGATGGATGAAGAGGATACACATTCTGCCTCTCTCCAAGAAATACAAACCTACATCGGCTTTCCAAGAGGCACTTCTGACTTATAGAATGATTATTGTGTTGGGGGGTAAAAAGACCAAAACAAACAAAAACCACACTTCTACTTCCTGCTGGGATTACTGTTTGAGGTTTGTTTTCAAGGTAGAAGGGGAGAAGAGCCAAATCTGTTTTGTATTGCAACAAAAATAATCAGTCAGAAAACTCTGACCACATCACTGCATGAAACGGAAACCAACCAGTGAGATGCAAGAAGGGCTATTTAGAGTACAAATATAATTCTTTATCTGTTAGCAGCCACTAGCAATACTGACATGACATAAAGACACCTACAAAACTATAGTGTAATTTTTTGCTTCTACAAAATTTTTTTAGCCTGTCTAAAACCTGAGCAACTTAGTAAAAATAAAGCAATTCACTAAACATGTCTAAGTTGCAGGATCTGCACTTTAAGGTGATTTTTTTCTTCATTTTCTTAACTAAAAGTGTTTCATCTGAAAATGTTTGCCCAATTCTTATAGTATCAGAAAAGCAAAGGAGAAAGCCCAGAATACTGCTTTGATGCCATCTCTATTTCTTCATGCTTGCATTCAAAACAGCTCTGATCTATGAATAGGCTTTGACTTTCTGAGGAGTGAGGATGGGACCTGGGGTAACAAGCTCTATTTCTGTGCTGGCTGATGACAGGATAGCTCGGTAAATGACAGAACTGGAGCCGGGAGGGTATCATACACAGCGGCAGCTGTCACAGGTTCCTTGCTGTGAGTGCATGCGAGGGACTTCAAAAGCTGGAGTTCTCCAGGGATTCCTTGAACTTGTCTTTGTTTTTCTTTTTGTTGTTGCTCTTTCCCTGATCATGGTTCTATTCCTGGCTTTTATATGTTGCTACATCTTCTTGTCCCTTCCAAGTCAAATTGGGAAGCTGCAAATATCTCCTGATCTCGTGTCTAGAGGGGATATGAATTTTTAATCATTACTATCATCCATTATCATCATTATTTTATTGTATTTATGTGGTGCTGCTGGTCTGGCTGATGTTTTTATAAAGCAGTGGAAAGGAAGGTCCTAACCTAAAGGACTTTACAGTCTATTTGTGAGATAAGTCACATCAGGATCTGGGAGCTGATGGGAGCACTAGGCTAATAAAGCTAGGGGAAAAGGAGGTGTCACTTAGGGTATATTTTCCTCTTAACTTGTCTGTTTATTGACTTCCCTTAGCTTGCAACAACAAAAAAGTCTGTTGGTTTGTCTGATCAGCCATGAAATTGGCAGCAGAAATACAAGATAAACAAGCATAAAGACTAAACAAAAACAGATAAACTTCACTCACTTAAATTCAACTCAGACTAACACAGTCAGGTTTGCTAACCTTATGTCGGAGCTATTCTCTCAATTTGTAATCCTAGGAAGGGGAAACTAGCAGGCAGTTTTAAACATGAGTCCATCCCAGCGAGTGTCATTTCTTTGACAACTTGGTTTATAGGTGAGAATCTCTAGTGGACAAATTTGGGCTTAAACTGTCCTAAGCACAGTTTAACACTGTAATAAATTTAGTCATCCAGGGATTCCTGTAAAATATTTGGAATGGAGATGACCAGTAGCTTGATTACATGGCCTTCCATGCTGTCCAACACTCAGACTTATGTTGAGATCATTTTGGATCTGGTCTGAAGACCACTTGCAAAGTTCAGCTGGGGAAGAGGATGTGTGGCTTCGTCTATTTTAAAAAAGATAGCTGAGGTCAACAGGTAAAATGCACTTCAGTAGCTTTCTTTTTGCTTCTGGATGCAGTTCAGCATAATTTATGGCTCAGTTTATCCTGGGAATATTTGAAAGCACTTCTCTCCTTTTGTCTTGTTTCAACACTTGCTGGTGGTAGTGGAGGTCCTAAAGTTGGAAGACCAGAGTTGTGGAAACAGAGTTGTTTGCTGTTGGGGCAAATAGACAGGGCTCTACTGGAGCACTTGTTCCTCAGCATGTCATAGGGAAATAACTTGATTTAAACTGCTGGCTCTTTTGTTGCCTTAGAAAAAACTTCCATTATAAGATGATGGCACCTCCCTCCTCCACTTACATGCCTGACTAGCTCCTTGCATCCATTTTGATGTGTAATCTCTTTCCTAAAGGGAGGATCAAGATTTCAGCTGGCTGGCCCCACTGCCACCTCTCCATGGATCTGCTTTGTTACAGGAAGAACAACAACAATATCACACTGCCCAGGAACTCAAAATGGACTTTAGCCAAAATTCTTAAGGTATTAGTTTGGAGAGCAAAATTCATTCAGAACATGATCTTCTATCTTATTCCCCCTTCCCTACCACACATACACACTGAAAAAAAAAATAGAGATTTGCAAAATTTTGATTTCTTAGAGTTTGTGATGAGACTTAGATGTCCTTCTAAATAACAAATTATTTGACCCATGGTTCAGGGCTGGAGCAAGTTAAAATTACAAAATACTTACCCTCTTCAGAGTAGATTATACTGATGATCCTTTTGCCTTTATGCAGAATGCATGTATGGCAAGGCAAAACAGCTTCCAGAGCATTCATGTAAAAATTGCTCTGATGCTTTTTACAAAAGCTTTGAAAAATTATTCTTGAAAGAATGTTAGGAGAAAAAGTTTTATCTCCATTTTTTAAAAAATATATATTTGCTGAGTTATCAAGATGCCCTCTGTGTTTGTTTTCATTCTTTAAATTATATTTCTCCTGACAAACTTATTTTCAGTCATAGTAATGAGCTGATAAACAAGGGGTAGCAGTGGATAGCTGCAGAGTGAATAAAATAATTCAGAGGGGGAACTTTTTTTTCCCTGAAGATCATATCAGCTCTTAAAAAATTTATGCATCTAGCCTTGAGATATGAAAGTCATATACATAAATAAATAAGCTTTGGAATGCATGCCATAGGTTTTGGTAGTGCTGGAGATATTGGGGGAAAAAATAAAAAATAAAAAATTGTTCATGACTACTGAAGATGTAGTTATACTGGGTGTTATAATTAGATAATGAAGAAGATACCACTAATCTGTTTAATGGCTTTTGGAACTTTCTCTAGCCAAAAGCATGAGGATTTTTTACTGAATGTAAATCTGTGAACCAAGTTCACTGCTGAGCCTATTATCCACGTACAGAATTTTGAATTTTTGAGGGAGAAACATGTCCTTCACACAGAAACATGTCAATATCAGATGCAAAAGAGAGAGAAGTTAATGATAAGACATTTAAAAGATACAATGCCTTTCCTACAAACTAGTTTAAAAAAATCTTCATGAAGTGGTTCTCGTCTATCCACTTGTCAACAGCTGTGTGGAGTACTCTCAAGTGTTAACTGATAAAGCTCAGAAGTCTCTTAGCCACCTCAGTCACTTGCAGTCTTGGTGCTCTGATTTAGAGGTGTGTTTACATGCTGTACTGAACAGCAGTCTTAAATTATTCTGCAATAGTTCTGGGACAGGAAGGGAAGGATGTCCTCATGAGGTTTTATATAAGGAAATTGTAGTATACTTTTTAAAGTCAGTCTTTCTTCTGCTCTCCAGAGGAATATGTGTGGATCTCAGATAGCAGAGCTGCATGGTGGTAGGTGGCTTCTTGCAACTATACAAGACGTTGCCCAACTTTTGGTACCAGCTCTGCTTGAGTACAGAAGGATGTTGTCACTGTAGCAAGCTGATGAAGGGAGTGGATCTCTGTGCCTTAGTTATTGTAGTATAAACTTTTGTCTAATTTAGTATATTCCTGAAAGCAGGAAACTAGGATAGGTGGGGTGTGACCATGTTTTCTCTTGCAGAGTGGGGGGGGAAAGAAGGGTCAGATACTTCAGCCAAGTTTTTGAGTTTGTTGTAGAATTTATGGGTAGAGCTGTGCTGCTTTGACATAAGGCAGAATCAGGGATGGAGCATGGCTGTTCTTCAGCAGCTGGGGCAGGAAGTATGCTCCCCATACTCTGAACTGGAATGGCACCAGCCAGTGCTGGCCTGGAGTCTGCAGATCTGCAAGAGGATGGGTCTGTCACCAAATTTGTATTCACTGCTAGGAGTCCAGCCAGAGTGTCCTCTCCACTCCACACTGCATGCTGAGCTCACCTTTGCTACTTTGCTGCTTTACTGTGCCTTGAACCTTCTCCTGGGCCTGGACATCTTAACACAGGTCTCATATTCCCTAGCAAAGACCCTTGGAAAACAATCAGGAAAGGAATCACCTTCCATGTTTTATAAAGAAAGCCCTGAGTGCTGGATTCTGATAATGAAGTAGGGTTTTTGCATGATAGGTAGCACTGTAGGATTTACTGTCTGCCTGTCAACTGAGGCACTGATTGAGGAGAGCAGAGGGGAGCAGTGACCTCCAGGTCTGTTTCCCCTTCTTGGTGTCCAGGCCTTATAGAATAATACCCTTAAGGTTGCTATTCACTTATAATTGCAGTTTGTCATGGGTTGGCAGGCAGCTCTGATGAGAACCTGAAGAATGCTTGTTAATGCCAGTGATCCTTAGGGTCTCTTGAAGGTGCATTTTAGAGAAATCTGAGCAAGGATCTGTCTGTCTGAAATACTACTTCATTTAGTGGAATACAATACTGTCTATTAAAAATAGAACAGAAGGGAGCCTGTCAGGAAAAAAAACACCCATCCCTCCAGAGCTGGGTACTGCTAGACCAGTCACGTGATTAGAAATTGTTCACAGTAACACTGGAAATAAGTTTTGCAGTTTTTTTGTTGTTGTTGTTGTTTTTTCTTCCTTTAAAAGGCAATTGTAGGAAAAAGTGGGACTTGACTGATTTTTTCAGTCATTGATGTGACATGTAACAATATGTTAATTTCATAGCTCCTTTAATATTGAGATGCTTTCAAGAGCTGAATGAAAAATCCTTCTTTTCCTGGGAGAATTAGGTACTCTTCGATTTTGTGTTCTATTTTTTTCTGAGTTTTCACTCCACTCTTTGTAAATTGAAAATACCTTGCTTCTTAGTAACCAGGCAGGCAAGCTTTTTCATTTAGGTTTCTGTTGTTAGTGGCAAGGGTTTTTTGAGGTAAAATGATTTTCTTTATTTGAAATTCCATTTAGTTAAATAAAAGTAAAGCTTTTGAAACCATCACTTCTCATCATTACCTCTTACAAAAGATTTCATCTATGTTTTACACAATGTATACCTGAGAAGTTAGATGCCAGCATTTAGAAAACCTGCAGTTTTTTTTTTTTTTTCACCCTTTCTGCATGTTGCCTATATCTTGTCAGTATATAACTTCATAGCTCAGCCATTAACTTGAGCCTTGGTGGTCTCTGTGTCAATTTGAATGTATCCCTTCCCTCTCTACTTCTAAAATGAGTGAAAAATAAATTGTTTTATGTTAGGTTGTCACCATAGCCTGACTGAAGTCAGTGTTTGACCTGTATATAGACATTAGGCTGTCCTCTCTCATGAGTAAAATTTGAGAGTCTAATATTTCATTTTTTTCATCTTTCTTTTTAATGTATATTTTAGGACAATAACTATTAATTCATGTCAATTTGGCCAAAAATATTTTGCTCGAAAAAACAAACATGATATTTAGCAATTGCAAAGTTTCATTTGAATGTTTTTCAATTACATTTCTTCTTGCTTTACGTTGAAATACTGCAATTAATTTGATGACTGTATTTTTTTGTTGTTGTTTTGTTTTTCATTAAGTCAATTATTAATGTTTGTGGTTTCTTTCTCTATTTAAAGATCTAGAAACAAAATCAGACTTTTCATTTTTTTTTATTAGACCAAAATTATAATTCTGTCCCTTTCTTCCTTCTTGTACCTTCCTCATCTTTTTATTTATTTTTATTTTTATTTTTTTAACAAAGAGAAAACAATTTGTTGGATGTTTAACTGTTGTAGGTAAGTGGTGGCATGTGATGGCTCTTTGAGACTGTTTTTTTCACATATGTATTTTGTGCTAAAACAGCCAAATCTCTTTGTTATCTTGAATGCTTTTTCCTGATGTTTAACCTTCAGCATGGAGCTCTTAAGGATTATTTGCTTACATGCTTGATGCTGCAATGCATGCAAGTACCCCTGAGCTGGCTGAGACTCCTAAGCTATAATTCTAACAGAAGTCTTAATTTGTCTCAATAATTTATTTATTATGAGATTATTCATCCCTTATCATGGCAACAGTGGCAGTGTCATGTGATGCTACTTTTCCAAAGGTATATGTATCTCTTGAGTCTCTTCTTTCCACAGTTCTCATAATCTCTGATAGGTTTTTGACTCTTGCTAAAATCCCTTCTGACCTGGACATGAAAGTTTGTAAATTTGTTTCCTTATTTCCTTATTGTTTCCTCATTCCTCTCTTCCCTCTTCCCCACATATTCTTTATACACTTCAAATAGAATTTTCACACATTATTCATCATCTTTCTCATACTTGTTCTCACATCTGTATACATCTGATGTCTGTTTTAAGCAAATATCTATAGTCTGTATTTATAAGATGGAAACCATGTCTCAATATCATTGCTATTATTTCCTTATCCTGTTGTTAATTTCACACACAGATTCTTGAGATAACTGGTCTTTTTCTAAGTGTTTCTTTCTAGCTGTTATACGTTCAGGCTGTTTTGTTTTGTTTTGTTTTCTGCATGATGAATTGTTCTCTCTTGATATTCATTTCCGATTCATATATACTTTCATGCTTATTTTGTAATCAATTGATTTTTCTTTATACATCACACCTATAACTTCAGTGTGACACAGGTCATTGGCACTAGCAAGTAACAGAAACATAACTGTTCTTGTAATCACTCTTCTGGTTTTAATCTTCCTTGGACATATCTCCAATGCATTTTTGTCCCTGAAGATCTGGGACACTACCCCAGCCAGCACAGGCTACATGCTGAATGCACTCAGAATTCTCTCAAAACATGTGAGATCCCAACCATTGCTCTCAGCTAATGGGAGGGAAAGGGAATGGCAGAGTGACAGATCATACCACATATCTAAAACCATTGGAGAAAGCCAAACACTACCCTTTAGAGCTATGAATGAGGAGTGTACTGCCTTGAAGAGCTCTGCAGAGAAGGGGCATCCAACCTGTTGTGCATGTTTGAAGCACAAGATGGAGGAGGAACTGGGAGCATTGTGGGACATGAAGCACATGATTTCCCATGCTTATACATGCATGAAATCTGTTGCTTTGTGGAAATGTTGCAAAAGGACCTGTCTGTCCATTTGAACTTAATGAATAAAAATTAATTGGTGATTTATTAATATTGAGATCTGGTTGAATAGCACTAAATGTTCCAGTGTGGAATGCTGCAGGAATCTGGGCACCTATTTTAGTAGAACACTCAACCTCCATTGAGTGTACTGGGACAGCTTCCATTATTACAAGCCTGATATATCAGAATCTGTATTTGAAAATAAAATTCATTTTGTACATAATCTGGACTCCATTTCCTCAGCGTCTTTTGGGTAGGATTTCTGAAGTTTAGGTATAAAAATTAAAGGGATTTTGACTAGAGAGTAAAAGACTTTGGATTGAAATGAAGAGAGGGAAAAAAAGTTTAATTCATGATCTTATAATTCTGCTGAAACATATCAAGCAAGAGAACATAAACTGTTAAATGCTAAAGTAAGGATTTTAGAATCAATGGGGTGTTTAATAGAATTCAGTACAATACATGTAAAAAGGAGGAAATGTGGCAACAGGCAAATTTGGAATGAGTAAAAGCTTGAATGCAGGTTGGTTACTACACAAGAAAAAGAAAATGTCAATAATCCAACCAAGAAGGCACACAAATTGGTGTCTCACTATCAAGGAAAAAAGTTATTAAAAACAGCAAAGCAAACCTAAATCTAAACTGATGCCCTTGCAAGGGCATTGTGGGAAGCACATTAAAAAAATTATCTAAAATTCTCTAAGCAGGCAATTATAGCAGAGGATTTATTTATTTATTTATTATGACCTTGTCATAGACCTGTCTTAATGAAAGACACTGAAATTTTGGCAAAGAGGTACAAGTCTCAGCTATAGACATGTTGACAACAGACAAATCCTTCTTATCATGGAACTTGTCTTCCTCACAGAAAGAAATTATCTTCATTCTTTTCCAGTCACTGATTCATTGTTGTGCCTTTCCTGTATGCCCAAACAGGTTTTTTCCTGTGTTCTAGCTGACCGCTTTGATATCAACAACTGCAAAACTGGAATTTATCATGGGCAATGAGGTCCAGCTGTATTGTCATGCTGACATCAACTGTGTTCCCATTCAGCTGCTGTTATGGGAGCATGGCTGATGATCCCAATATAGTTCACTTGCCTCTTGTCTGTGATGTAGCAGAGATTCCTTCTCACTATGAATCAGCAGCATCCTCATATGAGCTGGGGCATATCAGCACAGTAGCAGTTATATTCTAAGCCTGTTCTGTATTTACAGAGAAAGAAATGTGGATAATCATAAGAGTTTTAGGAATTAAAATGTCTTTGCAAATTAGAGATTTGAAGAATATCTATTTTCCTGGATAATGCAGTGCTTAAAAAGAAGCACTTAGATTAAAGCAGTCTGGGTTTTATTTTAGAAGTCAATGATGTGTCATACCTTTTTAGAAAAATGTGATTAATTCAAAATCTTACAATAACAAAACAGGCAGAAATGGATAGAAATCCAGTCAGCTGTTCACTTCATCATACATTAATCCCTCTCTGAATGAGGAGCATCACATGTAATTTTGGGGTGACATCACATAAGCTAGGGCTTACTGGTCTGCTCTTCTGTTAAATGGCAATAGGTTTGTAACAATTTGCTCCATTAAATTTATTTCACCAGAGAAGTCCTGGATCCAGCAACTGGCTCTAGGAATATGGGGTCAGCTACAGGAGACTGGTTTTGGCTGCATTCAGATCTAAAAGCTCAGCTTTGATGTGTATTCTTTGATGCCAGATGAATGTTGAACTTGCACAATAGCCTTCTCTGCAAGGCCATCCAGCACACCTCTGGGGCATTGGCTGTTTTCACAGCCCTTTCATAACAGTGATATTGGGAGACCTTTAACTTCAGCCACATTTGTGGAGAACACTCCAACAGATTCCAAAGAGGAGGTAAGTATGGACTGGACCCCACCACCACCCCCAGACACTTGTGCTGAAAGCAATTACATGCACACCATAGCTGAACATCTGCCTGTTGTTTAGAAGCAGTGCATGATTTCCTTATCACACTTTGCTTGTGCACACAGCTTTTGCTTTACTTATTAAACTGTCTTTATCTCAACCCATGATTTTTTTTTCCCTTTTACCCTTCCAGTTCTCTCCTCCATCCCACACTGGGGGAGGGAGCAAGAATCTGTGTGGTGCTTAGCTGCTTATTGGGGTTAACCCACAACAGCAGTTTAACCTAAAACTAGCATTTTATCTCATTTCCAAAAAAAATAATAATAATACATGTTATACATCATATACACTTCTTTTTTCCTCAAACTGAAAAACAAGTAAAAGCTTCATCCTTTCCCTCCCTCTCCCTGCCCAGCTCTACATATCTCCATAAATTTTCACATTACTATTACCTATTTTAATCCATCCATATTAATCCTGTGGTGACCTTCAATGATTTCCATGCAGTGAGTCCCTGAGACGAGCCTGCACATTTAGGATGATTTGTAGGATTGTCTTTTCTTTTTCTTGCTGATGTCCTTAAAGGAAAGTAATATTTTGCCCCAAGAAGGATGAAAATACATTTTCCTGACAGGTAGAGAGAGAACAGTTTTCTTATGTTTGACAAAAATCTCAACAGTTATGAGAATAAAAAAAAAAAAAAAAAAAAAAGAAATTGGGATGCAAATATATTTAAAAGAGGATAGATCTATTTGCTGCACAAGTGGAAGTGCCCATACTCTGGGCCTGTTTCTGTCAGCACGGCTATTTAACAGTAATTTTGCACGGATGTTTTTCTGATCTCACTCTCATGCATACTGAAACATTAGCATATCAAAGCTGCTCTTTTAAGGCTCATGAATTGCCCTGGTATGATTACTGCACATAAGAACAGGGACGGGCACTTATATAGGGGACTCTGTACCTTAGGGACTTCACTGCTAACAGCTGTAGGTAAGGCTCCAAGAGTGGGAAGCCATAGGATAAATTAATATGGATTTACAGTGGAAGGAGGCTAAGATACAGTGAAATTACTGAGGGACAAAAGCAGGCAGTTATGATGCCTGTAGAACTCCATTCACACTAGAAATTTAGCTTTTGTGTAGCTTTCAATTAAAATGTGTTTTCCTTATGTGTACATACACAGAATTACTTTAATTTGATGTATCTCCTAATCTAGGAATGAACCACAAACTTAACAAAAACAAAACAAAACAAAAAAACACAGCTGTAACTGTAAACAGCCACATATACTTTGACTTGAAAAACATCCTTTGCACCGTATTTCCCCTGGGTGAAGAGCAAGAACCAGGCAGAGTACCCAATCAGCATTGCCAGCAATGCAGTATTTTAGTAGTCCAAGACCAGTTCCAGCTGAGCAAAGGACCTGTGCTTTCTTTTCAGAGATGGGAAAAGTGGAAGGGTGCAAACAGAATGGGGGAGAAGAGGTCTTGTTTCTCTTTGTATTACCCCATTGTGGCTGCTTTGCCAGGATGCTCCAGTGAAAGTATTCAGGCTGCACACAGGTTCAGACTGCTCTTAAGAACAGTCCCTTAATGTTGGCCATATATATTGTATGTGTAGTGTCTTTGACTGCAGTGAGTTACTCTTGCATCTAAGTACTATTTAACCAGCAGGAATGTCAAAATCTGGCTATTACTGACTTTCAATTCGTGTTTGATCAAAGCCCCACTGATACACCTATCAAACTTATTGCTAACTTAATCCCTACTGCTGTCATTCCAAGTAACTGATTCCATTCCCCCTGTTATGTTCAGCCTGTTGTAAACACCAGCACTTCCTGTAAGTCTCTTTTTTTTTTCACCCTTCTGTTCAGTAATCTCCCCAGCATTTTTCCATGACAAATGCATTCATACTGCTGGAAAGCTTCATGCTTATTGTTTTTGTCATTTAAGCCCTCCTAGCACTGTTGCCCTCTATTTTCTTCTCTGTTGCATAGTTGTACCACAATGATCTGAACTAATACTCATCTGTCTGGATTTTCCTGCTTCCCTTTTGTACGTTTCTACCTGATTTCCCACAATTTACAGATTGGTATTATTAGCAGATTATTAGATATAATAATTACCTATGATGAATTCATCTGTTTCTCAGATTAAAGAGTTATCCCTTAATTGCATGAAAATTTTCTCTCTTTTATTCACAATTTACTAAATAATTTGACTAGATGATGGTTTGATGTATGGATTCTGTTAAACTTATGTCTGTAGGCCAACTGTGAGGTAAGACTTGAAAATCATTCTCAGAGCCATGTGACAGATCCTGAGGCAAAAATCTGCATGAATCTTTTCAAAGATTCTTCTGGAGTCTTCCTGCAAACATCTTATTCCTCATCATTTTATAATTTATTCTTTTATGGTTGTGCAATAACGGTATGCAATAAGAATGACTAGAACTTGTATTTTGGTGAACAGCTAAGATCTAAAATTGTTTCAAAGACAACAGAGTGTTCTTAAACTGGGGGTTTGGTTGTGGAGATGTATTTATATTTATACATCTGTAATACTATTATTTTTATATTATTATTTGAGGGAAGCAGGTGATCAATGAGCACATATTGGAAATATGTAAACCTCTCTATAAATAATGATTAGGATTAAAAAGGATTAAAAACAATTTTAGAAGCCAGCAAAACAAACAAACAAAACATTATTACAACTGCATTTTGAGACAAATCATGTGGGTTTCTTTCATTTGTTTTTTTTTTTTTCTTTTGTATCTGCAGTGGCCAGAATGAAAGTCCCCATGATTGATGTTAGCTTTCAATTTGATGACTTGTTCCAGTTTGTGTCACAATATTTGACTGATGTATGAGTGCATTGTGTTTTGTTGTGTTTTTCTGTAATTCAGTGATGTGTGACAGCATCACTTTGAGATCAGTACAGAAGCAGGGCAACACATCAGCATGATTCATTTAGTTGTTTTACTGTTAACACTTATCACCATGTTGGTAGAATGATCAGGTAGCTGGCACTAATGTCATTATACAAGGACCATTTTAATCATTCACTGAATCTGTATAATGTTTCAAAGATTTTTTTGGTCCATATTTAAGAACTTTGCAAAGTTATCCAAGGCATACCATGAATCAGCAAGAGAGATGATAACATAACTACAGGCTTCTGTCTTAACATTTTCTCTTTCTTTTGCACACCATATAGATAGCCTGCCTGATTCAATGCAAACCAGACATTCTGTGAACTGCTGAGTCACAAGGACATGCTCATTTCAGTAACAGCCTTCTGTAAGAAGTGAGTATTCATTAGTCTTCTGCAGGAAACACCTAGTATATGAAGACTACTGATTTGTTCTACTTTTCTGATAGTTGTATTTCCATAGGAATCATATAATCTGTATTAGAAATTAGCTGTTGACATTAAGCAGTAATTCAAATTGTGCAAATAAAGCAGCACTTACAGCTGTTGTCACTGGTTTGAGTCATTGCTACCAAATTTTGTTGTTCCTGGGTCTGTTTTACTTTGGAAGTTTAGATTGCCACTGATGGACTTACCCTTGAGTCTTCTGTGCCAGAAATCACAATGTTAATTCTGATGTTTTTCAAGATCATTTGGTATCTCCCTGGTTTTTGTTTGTTTGTTTGTTTTGCTGTTGTTTCATTTATTTTATTTTGTTGTTTGTTTGTTTTAATCCAGGAAAGTAAGATGCCTCCATTTTTATGGAATTATTTGCACAAGGCAAGGTTGACAAACAGCTGTAGATAGAATGATCTGTAACTCTAAACTGAAAGAGAAAGGGACAACTTTTCTCCTAATTACACTGGGAAGATCTCATAAGTGTCAATGAATCTTCATTGAGTGTAAGCTAAACAGCAGTCTTTTTGATTAATTTAGGTAGGTGTCACCAGCATGTTCAAGTTTCATTTCAGTTAGCTTCCACCAGCACAACAAAAAAGCCTGTATGTCTGGGGAAGCAGGGTACCATCTACTTTTAGCTGGTGTGTAAATGACATCACACAGTATTGTCAATCTCCACTGATTTTATGAGCTTCTTTAAGAGATAGTTGACATAGTCAATGCTACTTGTGAAAGAAGGACAAGGTTTTTATAAACCTTGCACTTCCATGTTTCTATGAATCAGCCTCCACTTGCTCCTACTTAGTTATAATTAGAAAAGAGAGTTTCATTCTGAGCTGCAAGTACACAGCCGATTGCTTGCAATGCCAGAGAGGCTGAGTAGAAACATGTGTGAAAACAGCCTGCATTGTAAGGTGTGCATGAAAACAGCCTGACTCACTGAGAAATGCAATTCACAGTCCTGAAACTGAGGTCACAGTACTTTTGTAATTTTATTGCTTCACATGAATGAAGTTTTCCCAAACATTTAAAAAGAGAAGAAATTAGAAGAAGAATTTACTCTATCATCTTATTTTCTTGTATTTCTTTGCTGCTTCAAAATGTTTATTGATGTTATATTTGGTTAACTTAAGGGAAAATTATTTTTCAGGATTATTTAGAAAAATAATGCTCCAGTAAAGCTTGTCACTGTCACTGTATTGGTCAAAACCACCACCACCAACAAATCATTTACTCTAAACTTTCCACTTCTTCCAGTGGTGCGTTCCTGGCCTGTTTTTTTTTTTTGTTTTTTTTTACTTTTTTTTTTTCAAAATTATTTAGGGTGAAGGGGCTCTCCTGTGGCATATAAGAATAACTTTGAGAAGAATATGAGAAAAGTCTGACTTCACCTGTTTATTGTAATCATTTCAACAATCCCATGACGTTCGCGAGTAAATATTTTCTTTAAAATGTTTCATTACTACTATTCTTTTCATGTTCTCTGCAATATGACTGTTTTTCAGCTACCTCATGTAGCCTCCGTATATATGTATCTCCAGGAAGCTTACAGTGCACCACTGATTCTTGGTTTGCTCACACCTGTAATTCTTTCATGCTTAATAGATTTCATCCATGGATAAGTATTGTTTTAGGCTTTTTGTTAGTGTTTAATCCTATGAGCCAATTTTCTGCATAAGGCAGTTACAGCATCTCTTTGTGGAGAATATTCTGGCCTTCATTTATATGGAGAGACCTAAACTAGTGAACCTGCATAGATTAATATGTAGAGCTAAAAAGAAGCCTCAGACCACATCTGAAATCTTTTAACTTTTGGAAAATATTTTCCAAGACTACAAACTGCTGAGTTTTTACTTGCCTTTACTTATCACTCTGAGTATGAAGGAAAGAGTCAGTGTTTCTCAGAGAACCTCATCTCTCTGGTTGGGGTAGCATGGACCTGGACATCTCTGTGACATGTCTTCCTATTAGTTCCTACACTAAAAGAACAAAATCAGAAGGTAGAGACCTGAATGTTATCTGCATTTAGCTAACTGTGGACAAAGGGATGCTAGGAACTTGTTACTTTTCCTAGTTACTTGTTAAATTGTTGGCAAAAATGTAGAAGCTGAAATTTCTGTTAGCTTCAGTTACTGACCACTAGGAAAGGAACAATTTTTTTTCTGATATTAATGACATGTAGAATTCAACAGAGTCAGAAGATGTTTTATCACTATTATATCCTAGCTCAGAGATTCCCAACAATTTTGGACAAGTTTTGTTCTTCACTTCTAAGTCCCTTCCAAATAAAGGATGTGCATTTACTGGGCCCTCTGTTTTATTTATTTGTTTTTCTTTCGTTTTGTTTGTTTGTTATTTTGTACTGTTGACCTAAAGCTCCTTTGTCCTCAAATCTGTGATATAGCTGCCAGCAGTTTTCTTAAATGGAGTGGGTGAAGAGCAGGACAGTATGTCAGAAACTTATTTAAAGAAAAAAAAAAAAAAAAGTGACCATTTTAGTCCCTATAAAACTAGATGCAAGTTCTTCAGGATTAAAACCACATTTCCATTGACTTTGATAGAAGTTAGTGAAGCCCATAATATAAATACTCTATCTATTTATACTTTATTCTCTCTCTCTTTCTCTCTCTCTCTTTTTTTTTTTTTTTTTTTTCCTCCTGTAGGCATCTCCCCTGTCATATCTAAATTTGGCATCCTGAAAAAAATGAACATATTATTCTGAAGTGTTCATCACCTCCTACACTAGTTTAACAGACCCAGAAGAAACACTTTTTGTGGTGTTATTAAAAAAAAAAAAAAAAAAATCTAATTCCTGGAATAATCTTAACAGCATTTAAATAACATAATTAAGAAAGGGTTTTAGTAGATTAGGGAGAGCAAAACTGCAAGTCAAAAGAGCATTCATTTCAGCAAAAGAGGTGATCAGAGCCATTGTACAGATGGCAGGGTCAACAAATCAGTCCTTGTTATTGTTAGATCTGGTTACCAGCTTGTGACAAGGCAAATGTGTATGGCAAGGACAGTGGAAGAAAGAGAAGACTTTTTAATGACTGATCAGAATATGAGGATCTGATCCTTATGAAGTTTTCCCTATAGCTTGCTGAGATGTCCACTGGACCTCTAGACTAGAAATTACTTCCAGAAAAAATGAAGTTTTTGTGAATTTCTTTAAAGTGTTCTTGTCCTTGGCTCTGCAACATTTCATATTTTTAGCATTTTTTTTTTTCATTAAGTACTTAGCCAAATGATGTGCAAATGAGCTTTATCACTGTCAGGCAAGTGGTTTGATCTGAAGAGCTTAAAATCTCTGACAAAGTCTCAGAAGCTAAAATGGTGAGGCTATGTCCAGCCTTGATCTAAACAGAGGAGCTCTGCAGCTGCTCAGAGTCTCTGTGTTGTTTGATGGAGTGAGATAATGCCAGGCAGGGCGGATGTCCCTTTTTCCTCTTCTTCACCCTGAAAAATGTTTTTTTGTTTTATTTAGTGCTTACTGTTCCCTCTCGCACAGTTTATAGACATGTTAGACAAAAATCCACAGAAATTTCTCTCTCTTTTTTTTTTTTTTCTTTTTTTTCCCCTAGTACAACTGCCTGACCATCGTAGGGCTAACCAAAAGTTAAAGCATATTATTGTGGCATTATACAAATGCCTCTTGACTGACGGACATGAGGCATAAACCACCTGCTGAATATGCCGCATATTCCAGTGAACATATTCCTTATAAAGCTTCTTGTAAAATACCACTTTGACTTCTGTTCTTTGAAGACAGACTTCTTGCTAGCCATACTTAAAAAAAAAAAAAAAAAAAAAAAAAAAACATGTACTGTGACGAGTGTAAGGACATATGTAAAAGGAGAATGTCTGCTCCTTTAAGTGTCCTTGCCTTGAACAGCCTGCATGACCATTCATGTCAGTGTCCTGTCTGTGTGTCTCTGGGATATGTGCTCACCTTTGCTACCTGTTGCACCTTCAAAGGGGAAAGGGGCAGCAATGTCCCCCAAACAGGGCAGAGACCTGGTCTCAGGGCAGGTCCCCTGGTGTGGGGCTGGGCCCCAGTGACTGAGCAGCTGGAGGAGGCCGTTGCGCTCATCACCTCACTTAACAAAAAGATGTACTCATTGCTGTGAGTACACTGACACTTCTATCAGACTTCTAATGAAAAAAAGAAAATGCTTTCTCACAGTAAAAGAGAAAGAGGAACAGTTTGAATTGTATATGATCTTTGCTCGTTGTTATTTTATGAGTTGTTACATGAATGAATCTGCTTTTCTAAATATCAAATTCACAAATGTCCTCTGTTTGTAAAACACTTTGGGAGGAAATACATCAACAAATGCAGGTCATGAGCTAGTAAAACTGTTATTTTTTGTTGAGCTCTAGAAATGTTACACACTGGTTTTTTCATCTGTTATCAGGCTGGATATATGGAGGCTCAGTAACAGGAAGGAACATTAAAAACATGCTGTGTTTGAATGGCAGATGTCAAAAGAACCAGAAGCTCTTTCTCTGAAGTTTTACTTTCTTCCCTCTTTTTGAGACAGACAGTAGCACTATGTATTTGTTTCTGTTTGTAAGAATGTTTTGAATCATATCAGTTACTGGGAATACATTAAGTGTATTGGTGCCAAATGACTTATTGCAAGAATTATTGATTTCAATGAAATTTCAGCAGAAGCTATTTGTGTGGCTTGTTTGTTCATTCTTTTTATTTGTAGCATTTTTAAAATCTCATAGAAGAAGGAGTTGGTTTTGCTATTGAATAAAATATTTTTAAGTATTTTAACTGAAATAATAAAAGTGGACATTAATTATGGATTACAGTATGCATTTTTTAGGATGTTTAATTTCAACAAAACAAAATTAAGTATTTCAATTGTATAGAGATTTATTTTCAGATATAAACAAGTATTGAAACAGCATGACACTGCAAAATGTCATTGTATTTTCTGTTTTCACCAAAAAGGAGGCAAAAGTGAAAAATTGATTGAAAATGTAGTTTCCTACTACCTTTCAAGAAACATTGTTTTCTGTTGTAGCCATGCTGTTTGTGTCCCCAGAATCACGATGAATAGCAGTTAACTTTCACTTTGGACACAATAGGATATTCACTCCATATGACCCTTTATAATGTAAGAAACTGCATTAAAGCCCCGACCAAAGTCACAGTACAGCTGGTGGTTTTGCCTCATTTTGTTTGGAGGTGCTAATTGATAACTAGAGGGGGAAGATTGGCTGTTGTTCACAAACAGGAACCAGCAGGATGCTCAGGAAGTCAGTAATTGCATTTTTTCTCAAAGAGAAAGTGCCTCTACCTGATGTAGGTACTTGCAAAGCACTGAAGGAGAGCAACAAGCATCTTGGAAGATAAGCAGCAGAGGATGTTCCTGCACCTTCAGGCCCTGCCACAAACCTAGAATGCTTCCAGATCTTGAATATTTCTTGTTGAGGAGTATGAGGTGAGAACTGGGTACCAGGAACATCAAGTAAGAAGTGTATAGGTTGGTGGCTGAGGACCAGCAACTTTAGGGGTCAGTCCAGAAGTGGCAGGCTACATATAGGTGTGAATTCAGCAAAGCTGGCATTAAGGTTGGGTTTCTGGACTGAAGTATCATATGCATGAGGGGTAGAAGCGTATTAAAATCTTTGCCCGAGTTACTTTAACCATTCTCTATCCTGCACTCCCAACGCTGCTGGCAAGGATTTTCTTTGATTAAGTTACAGGTCAAAATGAACCGTTGTAGTTTTAGTAGGATTTGAGTAAAACTCTTCAGAACTAGAGGTTTATTATGTAGTAGGCAGAGGAAGAAATGAGGATGAGCATTTTTCCACTTGGCTCCCACCAGCTGGATTATTTCTAGTTGGCTGATCACATCTCTTACACCTAGTGATATGAATGATAGGCTTAGTTAAAATGGCATGTGCTTTTTAATTTATTTTCTTTTTTTATTAAGACAATCTAGCAGACTGCTTTATTTTTTCCAAACTGCAGCAAGAAGAGCATAAGTGAATGCTCCTGGTCCCTGGAGAGCAATCATGCATTTATGCAGACATGCTCCTTAGCCCTTTGTGCCTTCCCCTTTTAATGCAAGGCTTACCAGAATGTACATTGCTACCTGAGGTTTCTGCACAAGGGATGTGAGATCATGGGACGTGGCATGAGTGGTGAGGCTACAGGAAGTTCATAGACAGCTGAGTGGGACCATTGCTATGACAGAAATTGTGGCATTGCAAGAGGAGGAAAAAAATTCGGGTGTCCTGTAGGGGCGTGATTGACTGAAGGTCACTTGTATATATGTGGAAAATGCCAGCCTAGAAGAACAAGGCAATAGGAGTTATATTTGTCTGTGCCTTGTGTTTATTTTCTGTATGGTGACATTCTCTTTTACCAGGCTTGTGGTGGTATATTGCTGCATATTTTTCCATACAGTCAGGCTGCTTCTGTGTGAATGTAATATATAGGTATATATAAACTCCCTTGGTGTGCTTCTCTTTCTGGAATGAGCCATGTTATGGAGAAGTTTATCTGTCAACCTTGGTGTGGCCAGGCCCTCTGTGTTCTGGGTTTGTGAGGCTATGATCTGGTTGAAATTTATACTGTGTTGAACTTTTGCAATGGAATTTGATTAAATTTTTTTTTTTTTTTTTTTTTCCTGTACTCCCCTTCTAGTTCTCTCAGTCTTTTCTCTCCTACCTGACACTGTTTCCCAAAGCTTTTGTATGAAATCAGAAACAAAAATAATACTGGTAACGTAGGCAGAGAGCTCTTAAACAGTATGTCAGATAAATCATCAAGCCAAATAAATAAATATATTGCTGTGATTTGATTTGTACTCCAGTGTGATGTTCAATTTTTTTCCCCCTTTTGACTGAGAAAGTTAAATTCTAAATCCTGCTGTTTAAGACTTTTTATTATGAGCTTGTTCTATTGAGAAAATTCATTTTAAGGCATAGTACTATGCATATATCTGTCACTTGCCTAGGAAATTGTGAATTTTACCCAGTTTCAACTAAATTTTACAGGGGTAAAAATATCAGAGCCAGTGTAGCGTATGGGTTTTTGGAAGGGAATGGTATGAGGTTGTGCATTTTTGTGTGTGTTTCTGTTTTTATGAAACTAGTCAATGAAGAAAATTGGAGAGGATAGGAGTCAGTGCTTCCCTGCAGGCAAAAGCTGTGAGGGGAACTCAGCTCTGGGATTAGACACCAGCGAATCCCCATTCCTGAAATCCAGACTTCTTTGTGTCCCAGGACAGTTTCTGTAGGGATGTGATAAGAGCCAGGGCTAGGGAAAATATTGAATGGGTTTAAGGTTTAAAATAATATACTTGTTTTTTCAGAAGTGTTGTAGCTGGAGCAAGGCTCTGTTGTGCAGATGTGGATACCTCCCTAGCCATCAGCACCCTCACCCCTTCTCTCCAGGGGAAGGAGATCTAACAAGGTCTCATGATGTGAATCACCACATTACAGAGATGACTACCTATTTGCTCTAGCTATACACCAAAGCTGAGAAAAAGACACTTGTCTCTGGGGTTTTCTGTTGGCTGGCTGAGAACTGTATCATGAACTCAGCTCATGACTGTTGGAATCTTGGGCACGACACCTTCCACAATTCATAATATAGAAAATGAGAAGCCTAAGTATTGTCACAGTTCTGCCACAGTTTTGAATCTGGCCTTTAAAATCTAGATACTTCTCCACATGCATGTAACTTCTTTTATTAAAAACAAAAAGAAACCAACCTGACAGCCCTTTTTTTTACTAAAAGGCAGGATGTGAGCCATTAACATTTGAGGGTGAGCAAAGCTTTAGCAGCAGATCTTTAAGACCTGAAGGCACTTGTTAAATCTTCAGGTGGTTTTGCTACATAGCACAATGAGGATATTTGGAAGTAATGCAACATGAAGAATAATGTGAGAAGAGTAGAATTACTCATTCCTTCTGGTCTATGGAGAAATAATATATATTTTTTTGCCATTTTTGATGAAGAATGTTCTCTTATATTAGTCTAGACAACTCAGTTTCTTTTTGTGTTCTCTGTCCCATTTAGTTAATTAGCAAGAATTTCATGTGTTCTGTGCATATATGTGGAGTCAGTCACTTGGGCATTGCAGAGTGTTTCCTGCAGTCTTCTGCCATTTGTCCCTGTTGGATTGCACATAAGCAAACAGTGAATGAGTAGACTTGAATGGCTTAGGGGCTTTCCAGCTAAAATTAACTTATAGCTGTGCCTTGAGGGAGGGAACGATGTGTATCATATCTCATGAAAGGTGGGCATTGGCCATGCAGGATAGCTGAGATTTGCTCTTGCTGACCTTTCTAGATTCTTAATGGCCTGTGACCTCCAGCCAAAGTGGCAAAAGATTGTACTTCATAACCACCCTTTGATTTATTCTTTTAATTGAAGTTCTTATGGTACTTCACTGCCTCCATCTCCTCATATGGTACTTTTCCACCTGGTGTCTGCACCACATGCTTCAGGTCTCTTCATTCTTTATGTAACATCTTTGTTGAGAGCTATTTAATGTAGCTGTTTGCTGTTATCTTGAAAATTCACTCTTTCTTTACTATTACCATATGGGCAGGGCACTTCAGTCCTTGAGATAGAAGAGGTAAAATTTATTTTTGGGGGGAAGGGTACTCTAATACTTCTTTCTTTGTAGCTCATAAAACACCTTCTGAAATTTAAGGCATTTGAATGAGGTGCAATAATAATTCACATCTTCTGTAGCTTGTCCTACTAGCCAATAACCAGGCACATTCATGATGACTCCTGTGTAGAGACAGAAAGTGCTTATCCAGATGATTTGCAAGGGGGAACTTGACTTTATTAATTACAGCACTGATGCTGTCGAATTATTTCAGTGACAAAAGAGGAGGCAGAAGAGGACTTTAAAGCAAAGCAGCTCATGAGTATGGGAGACTTCATGCTGTTTAATCAATGTCATCTTGTCTTATTGACTAGGACTGAAATGTCTAGAGCTGGACATTAGAGTTGACAGAGTCTGAGCAGGGGCTGTAACCCCTCAGCTCTACAGAGAATGACTTTCTGCACATCTCTACCAGGAGATCAGATTCTTTCTGATCATCTACACTGGCCTTCTGCTTCTTCATCTGGCATCCTGGGATTTAGGGCTTCAGTGAAGCCAGGGACAAGGAGCAATGATTGTTTAAAGTCAGCTAAGCCACCTTGCTGCTGTCTTGGGCAGTTATGGAACACAGCTTTGCGAATGACTAATTTCTCAGTTTAACTGGAAGTCTAAGAACAAAATTCCAAAAGTGTATTATTTTCTGTAAATTAAAATTTGAAAGAGGACAGGTAATCCTTAAACTCTCTTTTACTTGTTAATGAAGCATCACCTTTGAAAACCAAAAACATAATAAAGTGGGGTTTTCTAAGATGTTCTGGGAGAAGTTCCAAAGCAATGAATGTCTTCAGACATTCAATATCTGAATGTGCAGTGTGAAATGAATATTTTGCCTTGTGATGATGGGCGTAGTGATGGCGGTCACCTAAGATGGTTTAATAAAAGTAAAACTACTTCAGATTTTTTGATTAACTAGTTTATTTTTGGGATGGGAGTCCATTTGCTTGACTTCTCAAAGCAGTAAAGAAAATTTCAGCCTTGTCCCTCACCAGACATCTAGGATTTCAGTTGGCATAGACTCCTCTTCTTAGTCAAAGGTTCTTCACCACTTATGTTGCTCTGGAAGAGCTGGAGCTTATTTGGAATGCTGTTGAGAGGAAAGATCAGTGAGAGGTGATGCTTGCAAGTTAGTGTTTGAGATGCTAAATTCCATGTGGCAAATTTGCAAGGCTAATATCTGTGGAAGGATAGTGGCAGCTGATCTGACTCCAGAGTGTATCTACAGAGATGAAGAGGTTAACCTGCCTGTCCAAGGTAATTGCTTGTAGCTGAGATGTGTGAACACTGCCATTAGTATATTGAGTGTGACAGGCTGGCTCATGGTATATGGACTTTATCCTTGTAGCTGTACACAATGTGCTCTTTAGAGAGCAGGCTATGAAAACATCCTTAATGGTACTTGCTTTGCTTTGCTGTGTTGAAATCTACATTTGCACGTGTTGGGGTATCAGTTCTGGGAAGGCTCACTGAGGATGCTGCAAGCTCCAGTGCTAGAAATTAAAGGGTTTGCTTTTGTGCTTGAGCATTCTCATTGGCATGCTGCCTGCTTCTGACAACCAGCAAAGCAGGGACGTTTTCACCAGCAGATCAGATCTAAATCCCAGATATGCAGATTGATTTCCAGCACAGCCTGTGCTGTGTGTAAATCCAGGATCAAACAGGCTAATCACTGTTAATCACTGCTAATCAGTGTGATGGGGCCTGTAGACCTTTGCAGCCCAGCTTACTGGCTGGGGGGACAAAATGCCAGTAGGTGCTAAACCATTAACAGTTGCTGTTGAATTCAAGTGACTGCTGGTGTTGAATTTAAGTGACTAGTATTGCAGTCATACACCACTAAAGAATGACACTTTCCAGAGCTCCAGCATCACCATATATTTTTCCCAGCATGACTGTGCTTCAGGCTGAGGAAGTATTAATCTGCTTGAGCATATGAGTTCTTCAACTAAGGTTCCTCCTTCCAAACACCCTGCTGGGTGTAGTATTGTTTTATTTTTATTATTAATATATATAACTTTTTTTAAACTTCATCATGGCTTAGGCTACTGCAGTCTGGCACTTACAATCTGACATTTACACTCAGCTCTTCTTAAGGAAAGCCAACACTGGATCTCAAACCTCATTATTTGTCCTTATAGTTCACTCTTACATAGCTGTGGAATTTGGGAAGCTTTCTGGTAGGCTACTGTGTAATTCTTGCTTATATTCACAATGCACATGTCTGATTGTCTTTCTTTTTTCTTCTTTCTAATTTACAAATAGTATTTCAAAATAGCAATGAAATGTGGCAGGTTGCACAGTTGGGAAGAATTATGTCCCTTTACTGGTAGTTAATGTACCCTGAGCTTTTGGCTTTGGTGCCTCATAATGCCACATGAGGCATGCAGTAACTGCCCAGAAACACATTTGTTAGCTGTCATGTCAATGCTTAATTATATCTTACTTCTGTTTCAGTGCATCACGCGTAAGTCTGCTAAATGTTCTATGTGAATCCAAACTTGATTTATTGTCTCAAAAGTACACTGGAGAATATCAAGGAAACAAACAAAAAGCTTCCTTTAATGTGTTTTCCTGTCTGCAGAGCTCCAATGTACTGTAACTTTGCTAATCTTGAATCAGTAAACAATATTGCATGCAGTGTGTAGCTTTAATTTAGGCAGACTGCTTACTTACGTGCTTGTTCTCAGGTGTACTGTGAAAATGAGGCTTTCTTTCTTTGCTGGATCATATCAGGAGTTGAAAATACAGTGGGTGTGTTGCTAGATCCTCTACCACTGTAAGTCAAGACAGTTTCAAAGCCATGACAGTACTGCTGTTTTATTCTAGCTAGTGTTCAGATTTTGATGCTAATGATGGTGGGAAACCATTAAAAATCCATTCTGAGACTGCAGCTTTCTCCTTGTAAGTCCCCATACTAAGGGGATAGGGTGGAGGAGATGTTGCCGTAGTGAGATTGGTTTGTGCTGGAGGTGTTGCTTTGCATTCTTCTCAATAAATTATTTTATTTCTCAGTTGGTGGCAGCATACCACCAAGTCTTACTTCAGTGCTTTTGCTCAGAGATGAGTCCTACCAAGTGTTGACTGGAATCTGTAAGCGTTTGGCAGCTGCTGAACTGCTGCTCCCTGCATGACAGGACTTAGGGCAAAGTAGCATCACAGCATTTGGTGTGACTGTTTCCTCTGTCTTGTGATGCAGAAGTGTTCACCTGTTTTTTTCCAGTGAATATCATGTCATTTTCTATTACCTGTCCAAATACTTGTAGGACCTCTAGAAGAGGGCTGGTAAGCCTCATGAAGAGTTTTGAAGTGAGTCTATTGTATAGACCTTAAATAGAGATTTTCATCATGTTTCTGCTAGCTGAATGCTGTCTCTTCGTCTTTCTACTTGTGTGATCTAACACAGGTAAACAGTTGTCAGGTCTGGAACTTCCCAAAGAAATTGGAGCTCTGAAAGAAGCTTGTTTGGGTGGGGGTGGACACAATACAACTTATAAATTCATCATAAAGGATGACAATATGCTTAAACCTAAGAAATTAGGTTTGTGAAAAGCAGATTGGTGATTTTGGTAGAAACTATCTAGGTAGCTCCTGGTTAATGTTTTGGTAAGATACTTGGGATCTGTCTGGGGCAAAGCAGAACAGAGTTACTTGCAGCACAGACAAATGACAGAAAAGTTACAGAGGTCCTGTCCCATTCTCCTGGACGTTTTAGTATCTTGGAGTACTGACTATTTTAAGTTCTTAGGTTATAAAGTAGGAAAGGCAGGAAGGAAGGTAGTCTCACATGTTTATGCTAGATCTGTCACTAAGTCTAAATGTGTCTTTCAAATTCATCTTAGGCTGCAGAAGATTGAGCACTGAGAGAAAATGCCATGCTATTTTTGGTTTGTGGGTTCAAGCATAGGCTTTTTGGTTACTTTAACTGTTCTTTGAAGCTCAAAGTGGATGAGACGGTGTTTGTAACCAAGTCAGCCGTGAAGTGGGTTGTATATCCCATGAAACTGGGTAGTCAAACTAACCTCAGAGTTAGCATGGAAGAAATCAAGAGTCAGTAGTCCCTCCTGGGGTGGGAGTGGTGTGGGGGAGTGAAGAAACGATTGATCTGGAAGCTATGTGGGGTGAATGCATGCTTTTAAAGAAGAGAACTGGAAGCTGTACACAGTGGGAAAGGGAAGTCAGCAGAGAGGTTCAGTGATAGTAGGGGCACAGGCAAGCCAACAAGATAATTCCTTTGACCACAAACGAAGCCTTACTTCTGTTGAAATCAGTAGACGTTTTACACTAGCTCAGTTAAACCAAAATTTTATCCCACATCTCATGGTTATCAGTGGACCTAACAGGAGCTAGAGAAGATAACAAAGGTCAGAAATATGCTTTTAAATATCCTCTTTGAATGGGATAAAACTGAAGATGCCAGATATTGCAGTTGCTTACAACTAAGGCTGAAAACTTAAGATTATGATTGCACAGGCTCTTTTTAGAAGAGAGATCAAATGTCTTTAAAACACTTTTATGCACATAACAAGGTTATAAGTCTTCTTTTTTTCTTCCTTTCATCATGGTCGCTTACCACAGGCATTTTCCTTTTCATACTTCATAGTATAAAACTTGGTGCAGCTGCATTGTTGTTAACCTTAGCAAAAGATAAACCAGGCAAGATTTGCATAACTGCAGTTGCTTATCTTTCTTTGTGTTGTTTTCTCACTATGCCCAGCAGGCATGGGTGGAATTCATCATTTACAGTGATTTTATATAATCCATGAAACCAAGAAATTTCATTATAGGAAGAAGTGGCTGAAGTCTTATTCTGTACTGTTTGTGACTGAGGTTTTTCAAAGATAATGCTCGTGAGATTTTTATAATGAGGATGCTTAGGCTTTCTTGTTGATATATATATATATAATGCATATATATATATATGAAAAAATTAAGTGATGCCCTTTATCTTGTAAATTATCATATTCAATTTCAGCCTTTGCAGTAAGGAGTGGAACTCCATATAACTAAAGATACCCTGTTGCTGCAAATTAGCTCTCTTGAAAATTTAGGACAGCTGATGAAACCAGGGTCTCCACATCTTTGGGATTTTAAAAGCTTTTATGAGTAGATCATTGATTGGGAAGAGAAGATCTAAAATGACTACTGCAATATGTCAGCTGATGAAGTCAGCTGTCTCCGAGGCAGACCTTTTCTGATAAGTTCTGTGTAGGCACCCAGAAGTTCCAGCTGCTTTGGTGGGGCTTCAGTTTGGAGATTTGTCCCTATTGGTTCATCCTAACAGAAGTCTTGTTCTGTGTTCTGTTTATAAAAGTTTTGTCAATCTAACATGAGCACCTGTAATGTGGTAAATTAAGGCCATGAAGCTTTTGATACTCTAAGTATTAGTGTTTGAGCATGTTGAAGTGAAGATCCTTGATTTGTGTGTCTCAGATGAGTTCTATTAAACTGTTAACATAATGTTGCCTAAATTAATTCCACTTAAGGTAGTAGAGGTTTTCTGGTGGCAAGATGAAGATTACTGGATGCAAAAAAATGACAAATTATTGTCCATGTAATTAGGGAATGCCAGGACTTGATTTCTTACTTAAAGTAGGAAAGCAGGAGAGGGGCTTTTTGTCAGAGAGTGTAGCAATAGGACAAGGGGTAACAGCTTTAAAATAAGAAGGTAGATTTAGATTAGATATTAGGAAGAAGCTCTTTACTATGAGGGTGGTGAGTCACTGGAACAGGTTGCCCAGAGAAGCTGTGGATACCCCATCCCTGGAAGAGTTCAAGGCAAGGTTGTATGGGGTTTGAGCAACCTAGTCTAGTGAAAGGTGTCCCTGCCCATGGCAGGGGGGTTGGAACTACATGATCTTTAAGGTCCTTTCCAACCCAAACCATTCTGTGATTGTTCAGGAGGCCTCTTGTAGTCCTAAAATCTGCACCTCCATCAACCTCTGGTCAATCTGTTTTGAGACAGTTTAAACCCTTGTTGTCTATAAAGAAAAGGTTACAGAAACTTTTTTTTTTGTGTAATTTTCTTATTTTTGGGTGTATGTTACAGAGAGACAAAGAGGGACTTTGCATATAGTATCTTCTCCCTGAAGGACTCTGTTGGAGGATCTTTTCTGGATGACTTTGCCATAGCCCGTTGGAGCATTCACCATCAAATACATAAATCTGAAGCTGAAGCTAATGAGGAAACACACAGTGAATTCAGCCATCCAGTGAAGGGAAACAAGGTATTCTCCAGAAGGAATACTCCATCGGATTCTTACTTGGAGGAGACAAACTACCTTTAGTGCATGGTCAGGTCTTGCTTACTGCTGAAAAAAAAAAAAAAAGAATTAAAACCAGACCACACAAACATTTTGTCCCCTTCTCCATTTGTAATAGGCAAGTTTTTTTTGTTGTTTGTTTTTTTCTTTTCTTTTTTAAACATCTTGGAGAGCAAAGAGAATGAGTATGGACACTGTTGGCAATAAGACTTAACTCTGAAGATCTAAAGTAGAATTTGGGGTTATTTATATCCCACCTTGATTTAGGACATTTACAAAACATAGATGTCTCTGGTGCTCCACATGGCAATTCATTCAACTTTTGTCGCTTGGAGACTCCACTATCTATTGATTTTTCTCTTTAGGGGTATGTTGACCGAGAGATATTTTTAGATTTAAGAAGCTTTTTAATCCTTTATCTTCTCAGCATAAGAACACAGACAAAACTGCAACAGCTCAGCACTGTCTCTGAATTCTGATGGGGGTGCTTTGCAATGTTAGTTGGAGTATAATGAAGTTTGCTAGGGAAGGGCCGGATTAATCCGGTCCTGTGAGAGACCTTTTTCACAAGTAAATCTAGCTGTGTGAGCAAATTTTAAATAACTGGGTAGAGTTGCCAGTCTCTGAACACAGGATTAATTTCTATGCCAGCTTGATTCATGTGAGATATAAAAAACATAAGCTTAAAGTGTAGGAAACGTATAGGAAATTTGTCATAATTCACCTTGACGTAAGTGATGGGGAATTTGAATGGATAAGTGAAGCCTTTGAGGGAATGGGCCCTAGTTATTAAATCAAGCCTTTCTATGAATATAAGATTTCATGAAGCTGAGCTTGCAAATCATAGCCTTTGTATTCAGGATGGCTGTGTGGCAGGAGTTAGTATTATTTTTGTGAACATTTGTTTAGGTCTGAGAAGGCTTGTCCTTTCAGCCAAACTCATTTGTATCTTTTCATTTGCTCCGCACTGAGTATGCACGTAAATTTAATTTTTATTTGCCAGTATTTGGACAGCTTCTTTCTCTCATTGCTTTCCAAAATGTCTCCTAAACCTAAACATATATGTTTAGGAGTATGTTTAACATCAAGAGCGTGCTAATCTCAAAATAGAAGATATCACTGGTATAATCCCTTTTTGGCTGTCAAGTTGCTGTTCCCATGCAGTAACAAAAATCTGTGCAGAAACAATGTATTTTGATTAATTTTTTAGGTGACCTGCTAAACTTCTGATAGACAGCGAATCATTGGAATGATCCTGTCTCCAATATCACCACCACACGGTGTTTATTTTTCATGTGGAAGTTATGGATAAGGAAGATTTTTGCAGAGATCAGAATGAGTTTGCAAAAGATTCCATGGGAGACTTGCTTCTGAGTGCAGAATCTTGTTTCTGCAAGAACTTATTGTGTCACAGTTGCTTATTCGATTATATCTCAGATCCATTTGTTTTACAGTCTTTTGCCTGATATCTTTAACTGCTTTAAGTGACAGAAATAGGATCACTTAGCTACAGCTTAGGTTTCTGGCTATTAACATATTCGCTACGTCACTTGTTAATATAGGAAGCTTGTTCTTTCTATGCTGTCTACTTCTACAGATGATATACATGCTTTCTGTCCTTTTGAATTATTCATGTCACTATTGCTATGTACGATGGTGCTTTCCCAATTCCAAATCATACTAAGAATGATGCTTTCTCAAATTTCTGTGCATTGAAAAAAAATGGTTTACGGGCAATGAATTATTAATCCTGTATCTGGTATGTATCGATTTTGTAATTGATTATGATGGATAATATAGAAGTGGTAGGGAAAAGTAGCCAAGTCCATTACTTGAAGAGGACAAAAATCAGATGAAGCTTAGCCCATTGATAGCTGGGTGTCTAGCCTAAATTAGTGTACAACACTGCCTATGGTCTTTGAAGAGTAGTTGGTCCACACAAAAGCTGAGTTTTGTTTATTTGTTTGTTTTTGTTTTGTTTTGTTTTTCATTTGCTACTAGTTTTTTTCAGTAGAGGATATCTAGATGCTTAGTTTAAGTGGACACCTAAACTTCAGAGAGTTAACTGAGATAAGATCTTGGAAGTGCATTTCCTAATTACTTTCAGTGGTTTTCTGTAGTCTATTAGATCAACTTTTTGCAGACTCCACAACACCTTATTTATTTATTTATTTATTCCCTTTGGGATAAAAATTCAACCACCAACTGGAGTGTTATTTTGATTTCATTCATTCATTTCATTAGTTCACTATGACTGACGTAAACGCTATTCTGCTGAGGTACTTCGGAGCTCTAGTGGCTGTGTTGATTTATATCAGCTGCAAATCTGGCCCAGTGGCTGTGACCCAGCTACTGATAAAATCTAGAAGCTCAACTAATGCAAAGAAATGGATTTTTTATGTACATTTCTATTTGAAGAGTGGTCCAAAAAGTCATTGTTTGACTCTGAGTTGTAATCATATTCATGTTGTTGAGATGATATACTATGCCCAGGGTTGCGATGCATCATGAAAACTGCGTTGTGTTGGATACAAATAAAATCTGTAGTTGAATAGGACTCCTTATTTCACCGTTGTCTACCAAAATTTTTATTACTGGCTCAGTCATTCATTAGTGAAAATACAAAGCATGCCTTTTGAGTTCTCTACAGGACTATCTATTATGCAGGCCTTCTGAGGTACTGCCGTTGTTTTTAACTGGACAGCATTTTTAATTATTTTAAATTATTTTTGAAGTGAAAACAACATCTTGGCTCATCCTCCAGTGGTGTATTCATGACACAGGATGTGGAGTGACTCATAAAAGAGTAAGGTTACACTCAGATCCAGCAGCTGCAAATTTTATTTCTTAAACCCTGCTCCTGACTTAACACCTCTTAAGCAAGATGTACAGACTTCCATGCTATCACCAAATAGCAGAGAAACCTGGATATAAAAGTCCCTCAGAAAACTGCAGCTTCTGTTTTCTTCAGTAAAAACATCTCTTCCTATCTGAGGCTATTTTTGGCAGACAGTATGCTTTTGGATAATCTGAAATATATATAATAGGGATTTCTTTGATATGATTGGGATCCGTTTGTGGAGGTGTCTATTGCTATTTCTTGAGAGCCAGTTGTTTGACCCATCAGTATTCGGGAAAATGTAATCAAGACTACCAATAAAGATTGGTTAACACCTACATTTCTAAAATATGTGGAAGCATTGCTTATTAAAAGCATGAAAAGAATGAAACATCCAGCCATAGTGAAGGCAGAAGGAAAAGAAAGCATGTTACTCTAGTTAAATTTTTACTGTCTTCCATATTTTCAAATCAAAAACATCAATTGACAAATTGATGCAGCTCCACCTTCTTCCAAGAGAAGTAGTATGGTTAGAGGGTTCAGCTTGGTCATATCCATATTCAAAACATTAACAGACTCTACTTCAAAATAAGATGTGGGACTAGCTGTGGGACTTCACTTTCTTGAAATAAAAAATTCCTCAATACTTTAGAAAAATATTGACATGCAGGAGTGAAAAAAAACTTGTGTGATGTTTTTGTCCAAACCTCAAAGGGCATTTTTCTCCACTTTGATAATGGCTGATTTGTGGAAAAGCCCAATTTTCTGAGTGTTTGTAGGTGACGTCAAAGACTTATTTTTGATTTAGATCTGGAACTTGAAATTGGGTCTCTTCCATGAACAATATTGATGGATTTAGTAGAAATATGTCTCTGGAGGTGGTGAGGAGCAGGAGGGGAAAAAGTAAATTTGGGAATCAGATGGGGGTGGAGTGTTTTTGTTTCTTTTTAAGCATTAGGTATATAAGTTGATATCTTAAGAACTGTACCACAGATTTCCTGTTTTTGTTCAAGTGATACTTTTAAAATTAAATTAGAGCTTATGCAGGGCACACAGCTGGTAGTTGGGGTGAGGACTCTTGCTCACTGTCAAAATTCACAGGTTTTCAATACAAAAATCTTGTTTATGTGACATTTTGATGGTTTAAGTTCAATTAAAAAAAAAAAAAAAAAGACGAGTGATTAGAGAGAATGGGATGGAAATTGTCTGGATGTAGAAATACAATTCATAGAAAGGTAGCTTGGGGGGGGGGGGAAGGTTAACTTGAAAAATAAGTTTCCCAGGGTTTAGTCCTGGTGTTATTAAACATGATAATGCACAATTATGAATAGAATGGCTTACCACATTGTATTGTATTCTGAGCTCTGCTAGAAGCCTTTTAATGCTGTATTAAAAGAAACGTATGGGGTTTCTAAATGAGCAATAAAAATCTATTTCACATGCTTGACCCTAATGTCACAGAACACGACAGGAACACCAGATTTGTATGCTTACTAGCTGTGAGCTAGAGGCGTTTATCTGTATATAGCTTGGTGAGTCCTATTGTTTGTTTTCACTGCTCTGCATTGCTGTCATATAATTCTTCCTGTCAGTAATAATCACAAATGTGTTTACTTAAATGAAATACAGGCAATGAATATGCTTTATTTCAGCCTAAAGGAGCCCTCATAAATAAGCACCTGTGAGAAATAATAAACCTGTTGATATCAATACATATTTTTTGCCAATGATTCTTAAGCTTTTAATGGTATGTCTTTTAAAACAGTGAGGAAACAAAAGTTCATGGTAATTCTTATTTGACAGTGACTATGTTAACACATACACTGCACTTTTTTTCCTAAATACCATCCTATAAATAAGGAGCCAAAATTCAATGCAGTAATTATAGATTTTATTATTATTGTGTAACTTAGACAGGATTTGTGGTCAGCCAAGCACCTTACTCTTCCTTTTACTTGCTCATGCAATGCAGCTGGGAAGAAACAATCTATTATACTTCATTAATACTTTTAATATCAATTGTCTGCATTATTTGCTCTTTACTTTGTGGTTACAATTAATATTTAACTTCCACTATGCAAAGTCCACGTATCTGTACTAAATTATATTTTCTAGGCTTCAGCATCAAAGGACTGTTGGGACAGCATTTGGAACCCAGTATCTCTTATGATAATATTGAGGCAAATTCATGAACTGTTCTTATTCCTGTTCATGGAATTCATTCATTCATTCATTCATGTTCTTATTCCTTCATCAAAGTAATTGATAGAGATGGAGAAAAAGAAGCATCATTCCTATCCTGTTTTCCTCTTTCATAAACCATTACCCGTTATAATATGACTTCTAATTTCTAACCAATTTTCTACTCAGCTTGCTGTTTCTCTGTGCAGCTTAATTCTGTTAGTACAATTGATTGCAAGCAAAACTGAAGGTTTTTTCTTCTCGTATATGCTTGGCTGCAACTATTTGAAGTATAGTAGTTGTAAATCTTAATGCAGGTTTGAAGACATTTAATGACATACGTGTTAAGTCAGAGCTCAAATAGTATTGATGGCAATATGGAGTGTTTAATTTCCATTCTAAGCATGGTAGAGTGGTGTCTTACTCTGAGGTGAGCTCCCCAGTTACATGTCAAGTACCAGACTCAGTTTTGGGCAGGCACTATTTCTTAGAGAGCTCATCTTGAGTACCAGGAACTCCATCCCGTACTAGTACTGGAATGATTCCTGTGTTGAATATATATCACTGAAACACCCCAGAGGTCACTGGGACTCTTCCTGCTCACTTTGTAGAGAATATTGGATCAATGGTGATTTCAGCTCCATGACAATTTATATTTAATTTTCTTAGTCACTCATGGACTAGTTGTCTACAAAGTTTATGGATGGGCCTAATATAGCTGAGTAAAGACTTCTTAAATTTAATTTCACTTTCCCCTGGAAATAAAACACAGATTCTGGTTGGTTGAAGAAAAATGTCTTTTAAACTATCAGAGCTTTGCCAAAGTGCTTCAAACTTCAGTTCAGTGTTTTTTAAATGCATTACTCAGCCTTCTCATAAGTGTCTCAGTTCAGTTCTGGTCTTGTTCTAGTTCTGAAACCAAACTAACATTTCTTAGAAGTCTGAACAGGACATTTATGTTGGTTTACATGAAATACCTGATGGAAAAAATGCTTTCATCTTTGCAGAAATACTAGGGAACCATGAAAGGAGGGGAAAAAAAAAAAAATGTCTTCCCTTTACCATTTGCCACTTGGATCATTCTTTTCTACTAACAGTTTATGATTTAGAAAGATTGTGATGATTTTTTTCTGTGTAATGAAAATGGGGATTTGAATGGAGGCAGAATCAGTAGTTGGGACTATAACATTAGTTCTGTTTCAGTATGGATAAATATGGAACAAAAGTTAGGGAAAAAAATCCTGAAGAAATTCCTCAAGATGAGAAATTGGATGCTTTGGATGTAAAGGCCTGATTCCAATGAAGTCAGCAGCAGCTTTGGTGTTATAGTGTGAAATATCAGAAAGATAAAAAAGGAGCAACAAATTGTAATAGCTTTTAACTCTTGGGAAGTTGTCTGGGAGTGGAAAGAGGTGGGGGGGTTGTTGCACAGAATAGCAGGGGAACGAAAGGAAGCAGGTGTCCACAATGCTGTCATCTAAAAGACAGTGATTGTTAAGGAGGCAAGAAACACAGCAGTGAGCCAACCGGAGCTGCTGTTTGCTGAGCGCAGCCCACGGCTGTGGATGACGGGGGTTCTGAGGCTGTCCCAAAATGGTCATTCCCCAGAGGAAACCTGAGCTGATCTCTAAAATTAAAAGAGGCCAAAACAGTTATTAAGTAGAACTTTGCAAAGTCAGCTCCAGCTTGCTGTCTTAAGTTTCCCTTTTGTCAGCAGAAGTTGTAGAGAGGCAGCTTGGCAGCCCACCTGTGTGTGTTCTTAGTGTTATTAAATATCAACCCTGAGACACACTGAGTGGAAGTTTTTTTTTTTTTTTTTTTTTTGTTTTTTTTTTTTTTTTTAATAATTTCTAGCGTATTTCTTAAAGGATCAATTCCCACAAGATTCACAAGGCATGTAGAGTGAACAGGATCTGTTAACCCTGTGGGGTATTGGCATCTCTCCTGTGGCTGATCCGAGTATAGTTATGCTGCAGGTTTTAGAGTAATATTGTCCTGACAGTGCTTGAGTTACTGGCTTCCAGAAAGGAATGCATTCATACAAATAGAAAGCCACTGTTATGAGTATGGTCTTTTTCCTTAAATACAAGAGAATAAGCTATACTGGAATCCTTTGCCTCCAGAAATATCTGAGCACATCTTTGTGTTTTATCAGTTTAACTGTGTTGTCTTAGAAATAAATGAAATTTCAGGGAAAATGTCTTACTGCACAAACTGCTTGTATTGCATTCATAAAGTAGACACTCAGCTGGTATAAACTAGGAATTATTCTATTTTTGTCAACCATAACTTTTCTGGACAACAATCTGAATTCAGGCTATCCTGATTACTCCTTTCCCTGAGGACATCGTCTAAGCAAGTGCCAGTTTCTTGTTATGTAATAAGCAAAAGCAAAGTTTACATTAGTCTTATGGCAATCTATCAGAGTTTTTCTGAAGTGGTACTTGTATTAGCACTAGTAAAAAAAAAAAAAAAAAAAAAAAAAAACTAGAAACTTAGATCAAGGCACGTAATTAAAAGGAGTATGAATTGTCCTGCATTTGTTACACGTGGAGGAGGGAAGGCATGTCAGCTAAGGAAGATATACTTCATTGGTGGTGATCAACTGAAGCTGATGTATTGCATGACTTACCTTGTGGTTTGGCTCAGTCAACTTAGCAGGTGTTGTTTCTGGCCTTTCTTCTAGTGTTTGGCATAGACTACTATTGAGGGTGGGAAACAAATATGTGTAGAAGTACTATGTTCAAGTACTATATAAAATAAAACCTCTATGTTATAAAATGAAAAACAAAACTGAACCCATTTGCTTTCCAGTTTTACCAGCTGCAACCTGGTGAAATGATTTCTTTAAGTGAAGGTGTCTACAAATCAGGCAACTTGTCCTCTGAGCTTTTAGCAATGAAGTTTAAGTCCTAAGCCACCAACCTATGATTTCTAGTTATCTAATGACTTTCTAACCAGTGGAAATGCAAAGTCAATACCAGAATGTGAGTCAAAGGACCTAAATTCTGAGTCTCCCTGAGGAAGTTCATATCTACTGATTCTACAGCAGTGGAACAATTGTGGTGTTTTTTTTTGTTTGTTTGGTTGGTTTTTTTGTTTGGTTTGTTTGTTTAAGTGTAGGATTCCTAAATAACTAGTTAGTGGCACAGACCACTTACTGTGAATACCATTTCAACAGGTGACTTTCTTATTATCTTTCTTATTGACTTGTTTCAAATGTATTATGTGTGACCCTCGTGTGTGACAGAGTAGAGGTTGAAATCTGCCATGACACAGGAAATGTAGAGCTCTGCATTCTTTCCTGGGGCTTAGACAGTTAGGTGAATTCAAGCTGGACTCAAGCTGTTTCTTTTATCTTTTTTTCAAAGAGTGAAAGCTGCTTTTCTAAGGAAAGTATCAGATAATACAGATTTCACAGTTTACTCTTGTGTGCTTCAGAAACTTGTATTTTAATAAGAGCTGTAGACTTGGGAACAATTTGTCATGCCTAGGAGAAGAAAGGAGGCCACTTGCAGTACTCTGTTCTTCCACTTCCTCTGTGTAATGTCATTAGACTAATTTGTTACCTTGGAACAAGGGGACAGTGAGTTGTGCAGCCTGAGGAAATTCTATAGACCCATGGTCAAGCTGGTAAAGAGAATGAGCAGGCTGAGCAGGTTTTGTGTGATCACTTTCAGGATGCAGTTTTGAGCCAGCACACACCTGCTTGCAAACTCTTGCAAAAGAGATTGTAACTCTTTCCCTGCTGTTCTGACATGGAAATGTAATCTGAGTTCTTGTTTGCATGTCTATGGGATGTGGATTTGTACTTGCAATTCAACCAAGAATGCAAATTGGGTCCTACAACTTAGTGGTACCTTGGTCCACCTTCATATGAGCAATGATTCTGACAGAAATAATGATCTTAAACCAAAGTTTTGCTCCCCTGTGTGCATGTGAATACTGAGGAGGAAATGGATTTATTCTGGCTCCATAAGAGTAGAGTTTGCCTTGGTGTAACTGTATTTATCTTTTGAATTAGAGTTTTAGGCAGTTCTGTAGAAATGCACTCTTACATTCTAAATAGTCGGTCATTCAGTGTCCAGAGGAGGGTGATGAAGATGGTGAAGGGCCTGGAGGGGAAAACATATGAGTGAGTAGTGGCTGAGGTCACTGGGCCTGTTCATCCTGGAGAAGAGGAGGCTGAGGGGAGACCTCATAACGGTCTACAACTTCCTTACAAGGGGGAGTGGAAAGGTGGGTGACCTATTCTCCATAAACACCAGTGATAGGACCCATGGGAACAGTGTTAAGCTGAGGCAGGGGATGTTTAGGCTGGACATCAGGAGGCGGTTCTTCACTGAGAGGGTGGTTGCACACTGAACAGGCTCCCCAGTGAAGTAGTCACTGCACCAAACCTGTCTGAATTTAGGAAGAGATTGGACTGTGCACTTAGTCACATGGTCTAGACTTTTGGGTAGGCCTGAGTGGTGTGAGGAGTTGAACTTGGTGATCCTTACGGGTCCCTTCCAACTCAGGATATTCTATGATTCTATGATTCAGAATTTGTCACATTTTCTGATGTGTTTTCATGTCCAGTGTTTACCTTTAATAGAAAGCAATCCTTCTATACTGGGATTTCTTACATAGGTAGTACACAAGAGATAAACCCTGAAATAATTTTCAGGGGAATAGAGGATACTGGGGAACGTTTAGGTCACCTTGTAGTTTTTCAGTTCCCTGCTGCTTAAAACCCCTCATCAGGCCAGGGCTTTAAAAATTATAACTTGGGAAAAGGAAGAAATCAGAACAAAGATATTTCAGCTGTTGGCCTCTTCCTACCAGTCATGTTTCTGATTCTGTTGCCCCCATGGACTTGTGTTTTTGCCATTATTTCACTATTGTGCCAGCACTGAGTGATGGCATTGCTAGCAGGGGCCAACCAGCTGCACTTGAAGCACATTGCTGCACACCTTGTGCTACTCATGCTCACCTTACAGATTGCAAACAGCAGAGGTGTGTCAGATGCCTTGGCTGCAGTCAGACACCTTTTTCTGAAGAGTGCTCTGTGTAGCTTTATTCTGTCTGCTTGTTGCTCCCCATGAGACTATCAACTGTAGGCAAAAAGCACAGCTGTATCCATAGATTCCGCTGCTTTTAGTCATTGAAGAGGCAGAGGTGACTTTGCAGAAAACATTGAGAAGTCATTCAGAGGGTCCCTTGCAGCCCTACCTTAATTGCCTCCTTCAGTTCAAAGCATCTTTCTTTCTTTTACCTTGCTGTGCAGGTGAATCTCTTACTGCATTATTTAGTACCTCAAGAGTGGTCACTGTGACTTGAAATGCTCTGAAGCCTCCAAGCTGACTTGGATTATTTAAAGAAAACAGCAATTTCTTTGCAGTTCTGAGTGACCAGGACAGACTTCTGTGCAAATGTAGGATTGGCAAAAAAAGTGCTATAGGCATAGACACCAATGTTTTCCCAAGGATGAAAAGGGGGTGTTCAACTTAATAAACAACAAAGTGAAATCCTCTTCCTCTCACCTTGATTGTGATTCACTCCTACACCTTGCCCCATCCTGGGTAGTCCCAGTAGGACCACATTAACAACTCTTCCTTGTCAGTTCTAAGCCTATTCAGTTCTTGGCTTAGTCTGGGAGTTACTATGTAAGGCATTAGTGCCAGTGTTGAGTTACAATGAGGTGAGAGACCATGCAAGTCACTTGTGCACATGCCAATTGCTTGGGGTTTTAGAAATATTTGATGAAATTTTAGGTCCTACAATGCAAACCAACAATGTCATCCTCTCTGCTGGAGGAGCCACCTATATTTCCTAGTGAATATCAGGTGGATTTCAGTTCAGATGTCAAGAGGTTTATCTGGATCTCTTTCCTGGAAAGCCTTTGCTGGAAATGTAAGGAACTTGCTAGATTTCATTCATATCTTATTTCCAGATGAGCTGGCAACCCATGAGAAGAATCTTTGATACAATACTTATATAAGTCATCAAATAAGATGGGAACAGAGCTGAGAAAAAGAAGTTTAAGTCAATTCAGTTTAACTTAATTTAAATGAAAAATGGCTTTTTTGCTCTTAAGGTGTGGGTACTCTGGAGATCCTTTTACTTGATAACAAATTGGAGAGTGTGCATTTCTATTATTGATCTCTGAATGTAATTAAAGAAAGTGTTCAGCTATGTGTCATGAGCTTAATGGCTATGAATGTTTTTCTTGCATTGCAAGTAACTTGTCCCTGACTTTGGAATGAGAACATCCTAATTTACATTGGGAGCTCCCAGAAAATTCAAAGTGCATAGATCTGATGGGACATAAATACTGGTAGTCTCCATAGTATCCAGGATTGGTTATTTTTAACTTTCATTTATTTTGCAGACAGAAAAATCTACTCAATTTTAACCAGGTGAGAGAATCCTTCTGGCACTAGATGTGAATATCTGTACATGCCACTGAAAAGAACAACAGTCACATAGTTTATTGATTAGAACTTGTGCATGGGTTTTTACAGAACTTCGAGGAAATTTTGTGGTGATGTATCTTCCAATGTACTATGAATTCAAAAAATACAAAATTGAAATCTGAGTTTGGGAAAGGGGAAGGATGCTTTTTGTTGGAAATAATATGAGATTTTTATTTTTACCACAACTTAACATTTTTCACATAATCTTACTGCAGATCTAAGCAGCTATAATAATCACATACAAGTGAAGAATGATTTGCCCAGGATAAACATTCAGGCAATTATTATCTGGCACATTATTACTATTCAAACATGTACTAAACTTTCATACACTTGTCAACTTAGCTTATTATTAAGGGAGCTCTGCTTTTTCTATAGAGGTCTTTATTTTTCCATGTGTTCTGTACAAGATTTTGGAACATAATTTGGTGCCCAGTTCTTGTTACCTTGGGGGGTTGAGTGATGCTAAAATTGCCTGCTTTGCCTTGCTGATAGGGAAATGCACATTGCTTCTGAATTTGTGATGCTCCATCCAGACACTGGTCCGTGTGAACAGTACTCTGAACAGCTATGGTCAGGCCATTTCTGCAAAAATAACTGTGGTTTTAAAGAGCCTTCCACCCTCTTCTTTCACTAGTACATTAGCACTGTTCTGCTGTCAGCTACTGCCCACATAGCAAGGCTGACAGAAAAGATTATAGGAGTGTTTCTTGTGCTCCCCTATGCAAGTTCAGCTACCACTGCTGCAGCAATTTCAGCTAAATGTGTATTTTTGCCTGAGGACTGCCTTTTTTCCTCAAGTAGTGGCTTTCATTTCCATGAGCTCATGTGCAGGTGTGGGAATTTCCTGCAGAAGGGTGACACCTTGCAATCTAGAAGCTGTTGCTGAACAGAAGCTGTTGTGGTAAAAATTGGGGCACCTAGTGGTGGGTTTTGATTTGGTTTTATTTCTGTCAAAGATGCCTAGACCTTTAGTGAGGGTGGTGGAAGAACATCCAGCCATCCCACAACAGTGAGCAGATGGTGCTGACTAGTCCCTCCTAGTGCTTATGAGTTCTGCATGCACACTCACGCAGGTCTATATGCCGCCAAAGGAGAATGCTTGGCTTTGTGAGGGGGCCTTCATGACATAATCTAAATTTAATCAGTGAGTGAATTTTCTTTACATTTGAATTTGGATGACAGGCTTGGATAGGAACTGGAAATGATGATGACAGATTCCTACTGAACCCAGCAAAGTGGAGCTGTATGAACACTTGTGCCTTTATCAGAGGAAAACAATTACCTGAGGAAAAAAAAAATATATAGTAGAAATAATATCCGTTAAGGTGTTCTGAAGATATGATCCAACTATATATAAGTATCTCGGTAAAATATGGACTTTCTACTTATGTTTTGTAAGGCTGTGATGCCATGAGCAGGCTGCATCAGGGTTACTGAGTCATGGGACATTTGTTCAGGACAGACCAGACAAGAGTGATACAGGCTGTCTCTGAGGTTGTGGAAGCTTCTCTGAGCCATGGACTCTATGGCTTTGGACCATCAGCCCTTCTCCACCTTCCCTGCTACATCACTGACTCCTACTACACTTCTCTGGCAGCTCTGCAGCTTCCCTGTGGAGCCAGAGAGATGCCAATGCATGGCACAGAGGGCAAGTGCTGACACTCTAGTGGTAAACAGGAAGATCATGTCACTGCTTCACATCTGCAGTAAGTACACATCCACTTAATTCCTTTATCTTAATGCTGTTGTTTTTGAGGCATCTCCTGGGGTTCCCAGGTGCCTGAGCTATCTCTGTTTTGTAGCTGTAGATAGATGCAGTAGACTGAATGCATCTGCCAAGTATCAAACACCCTCCCTAAAGCACAGGGGCACTTAAGTTTCTTGAAGGATCAATGCCAGGTAGGTTTTTTTTTTTTTTTATTGCTTTAATAAAAACTTTTTTATATATATATACTGTATATCTGTTCCTGGAAATTACAGAAATGTCTTCACTGAAGCTTTCTCAATATGTTTTGCCTGAGGTAGATACAAATGTTGAGAAATTGCAGCCCAGGAGTTTGTTTGGCAAAGTTAGAAGCAATCAGTTTGCTGTGATGTATCAGGCAAAGCCTGGTATTAGACACTACTGTCACTTCTGATAACAGGCAAATTGTTTTTTCAAATAAATAAAAATTGGAAGACTAAAAATTACAAGGTGTTTGCTTGTGTTGTCACTGGATCACAAAGAAGGTTTCAAACTGCAGCTCTTTGGCCATTGCATTTGGTGCATGTTTTTGCATTGTGCCTTGTATAATCATTTAGTGGAGGCTTTTAAATGTTAACAATAAAATATGTTGACTTTTCAATTTTCTGAAGTTTTGTAGACTGAGCAAGGAGAATGTCTATGGCAAAGTGGTTTCTATATACAATTTATATACCATTCACCAAATTACTTGACTTCTGAGAAAGTGACTGCATTTAAATAAGGTATTTAAAAAAAAAAATAAATAACTTCTAATTTACTGTTGGATGCAACTCTATAGGAATGTCTGTGTGTTGGTGCACCTTCTTTGGGCAGAGCTCCCTGTACAGCAACACAGACTTGAGTGGCTGAAACTTCCTGCCTGGAGCAGGCAATGTCACCAAGGGATGCCCTGCTCAGTTATCCCTCTGTCACTCTTTGTGTTGGATCTAACACTGATGTGTTAATTCAGCAGGTCAGAGCAGGGGACTGATCTGTCTGAAAATTCATTTTTAAAAATTCCTTGGTTATGTAATCCAGCTCCCAGATAGTTGAGCAAAGTCTCTTGGAAAGAAGGCAATAATACCTTTTGTAGAAAGTGTAACCACA
>CM021703.1:27604772-27625767 GCA_011074415.1 Stictonetta naevosa | reverse complement strand
TGTGTTCTCTTGCAATTACAGTGTGAAATTCAGGTGAATGATTTTGTCATGATGCATCAAAATGAATAGTCTGAACAACCTCTTGTAGCTTTAAACATGTATGAATCAAAGTCTATTTGCTTTCATCATTGTTACATTCCTGTGTTTCGATTAATGAGATCTCTGAACAAGAGCCTGGGAGTAAAGGATTTTAATACTGTACATAAACTGAAAAAGTTGAATAAAAAAGCTTGAGAGGGAGCAAAAAGGGACACCCTCCATCTGCTAGATTGTCAATGCTTTTTCTAACTTCAGATGTTCTTATTGGGATCTATTATGTTTCATCTTAAAGTAGAAGTTTCCTCACATTTCACTTTTCTTCATAGTTAACTGTTTAACTTCTTTTGGCTCATCATTCATATCTTCAGTATCCTCTAATTACAGAGTCATGAAAAACATGGAAGGGATTAACTGTCCATAAGATATTAAGTCTAGAAACTATGCCAGTATGAGGGTGTCCTGCACAAAGACATGGCAGAGCTCCAGGGGGAATCTTTCCCCAGCTGCATGGGAGTAAACTGGAGGGAACAACACCCTCGTCAGCCAGCAATACATTGGAAATGAGGATTGCAAATAATTTTGGGGAAGCATGGATAAATATTAAATCTGGTAATACAGTCAGCATCAGTGGCCCATCTGGTGGTAGATGGGGGTGTCTTTCCAGTTTAATGATATTTTGCTTTGATGTGCCAATATCCTATAGACATGCTTGTTCCTCAGTCTCCCTTGTGGCATGAAGGACTCCAAAAGCCTGAATCATGTATCATCCTGAATTATTCCTCAGTGTAAGAGAAAGCCTTTCCCTGTTTGAAAAAGCCATCACAGCTATTCCTGTGGTAGCATTTACTGATCCAAGCTTAAGAGAATTGCAGCTTACCTCTGTTAATGAAACATATTTCCTTTCTCTGAAAAAATCTGCAAGCTAAATGTGATGGACTAGTTAAAATTGTTTTATGTATTTCTGAAGCTTGAAAGGAATGGGGAAGCCTGGCTTCTCAGAGAAAGAAGCCTTTTATGAACAAGCCGATGGCTCCCATGGCCCCTTTAACTTTCAAATTTTCTGGCTAATTTCAATAAAACAGCAGAGGACGAAAAGACAGTAAGTTCCTACAAGTGTGGTGAAAGTTGGGTGCTAGACAGACAAAGGAGAACTACTGAGAGAAGAATGAAGAAAAGTCAACTAGTGATTCTTGCTTAGTTTGCCCAGTGGTTCTTGCTTAGTTTGCCCAGTGGGAATGGTTGATGCACCAGTCAAAACACAAGATCTCTAGCTAAACCACAGCAAACTGAGTTTATTTTTCTGCTAAGGATGTGGAGTAAAGCTGAAGTTACTGAGAGCATGGACTACATAGGTGTTACTAGAATATGGGGCATTGTCAGGGGTGTTTAATGACAGAGGTGTGAAGAGGAAATTACAGTGCGCAGAAGAACTTGATGGCAGATGAGTAGACGTAAAACAAAAGCTTAGGAAAAATCATCTTCCTTGTGAGCAATGTGATGAATTACATTTCTGATTTATCATTTTTCTTATTTACTGTTTTCACTTCAGGCCCTGAAGTTATGCTGTTTTGGGTCAGTCTGAATCACATTGCTTTTATTTCCAACTTATTTTTCAGTAAGCAATTAGATATAAGAAAGTAGTAATAAAACAAAGCTGAAGACAAGAATTAAGGAATTGGGTATATAATTCATGTATTTTTATGGCAATTTGACAACTCTTGAAATGTTTTAATGTTCAGTGGCTTACAATGGAGCATTTTTAATTAAGATTTTCATCTCCAATATTTCCATTGTAAACTCCCTTAGTTTGCATCTTCTGTCCATAGCTTTTCTTAAATTTCAGAAACTACATTGTAAGCTGATGTGACCTCCATTTCTAGGACTAAAATAATTAGAGGCTGCTTTTGAAATGCTGTGATGTCTTCAAAGCTGCTAGAAATGTGCTGAAAATGAAAACAATAGATGCCAAGGCTATTTTTCTAATGCATTTTAAAGAGCTATAATTTCAGATCGTTACTGTATATGTGGAAGAAAGGAGAAATGTGGCTTCAGATTTCAGTAACACCCGAAACAAGGACAGGATAACTGTTGTTACAGCTTAGGCAGTGTTCAGTCCATTGATAAAACTCCATGATGAACAGGCCTCTCTGAAGTGGTCTGTGTTCTTCAATTGCCTCCCTTATCACACATTCGGTTTATTTCCTTTTCCCAAAGGTATTGTATTTCTCAGTCTGTGTACCCATTTCTTTCTTTGGTTTCATATCTCATATCTACCTTTGTCTCTTTCTTTCCTTTTTTTTTTTTTTTTTTGGCTGCTCCCATCAGATAAAAATTATATTTGGATTGAAGCTTTGAATGCCTGGTACCACAAATCAAGTTTAAAAAATACTGCAAACTCACACAAGTAAAGTGAAGAAATAAGCTGAAAATGATTGTTTTGTTGGCTTGAAGATGTTTTGCTACACCAAACTGAATTCTATGATGTTTTTGTTAAGATTTCTGAAGCACAAAGTAGAACTTATCAAACATGAGAGCGAGTGCATAAGCTGTGAGAATTGTGTCCACTTGCCTGCTTTGAGCAGAGACGTGATTCTGGCTGTATACAGTTGAAGTAAGCACATAGCTAAGCTCTTGCTACTTCTGGAGGTTTCTTAGTGTATCTTTTTCCTTTTTTTTTTTTTTTTTTAATAAAAAAGGTAGCCTTGTCAAAATCTGATGAAAGTAAATGTTGAAGTGTTGAAGTAAAGCTTCCTCATGAGATGGAACTGATTTCCAGGTAAGCCTAACTGGATCTAGCTTCTTCTCTAGTTCAAAGGGGGAAATCTTTTACCCAAATGCTGATGTGATGCTGATGTGATGGTTTTGGAGGAGACAGAGTTAATTTTCTTTGTAGAGGCTCACACAATGCTGTATTTTTTGATTAAAATAGCGGTGACAACACACCAATATTTGGTTGTTGCAGAGCAGTGGTTACACAGAGTAAAGGACTTTACTTCTGCTGCCCTGCCAGTGAGGGGCTGGGGGTGCACAAGGAACTGGGGGAGGACTCAACCAGGACTGCTGACCCACACTGACCATGGAATGTCCTATACCATGTGGCGTCATGCTCAGCAATAAAAGCTGGGGTAAAGAAAGAGAAAGGGGGGGGACATTTGGATCGATGGCATTTGTCTTACCAAGAAATCATTGTAAATGATGAACCCTGCTTTCCTGGAAGTGGCTGAAAACCTGCTGATGGGAAGTAGCAACTGAATTCATTGGCTTGCTTTGCTTACATGTGTGGCTTTTGCTTCACTTAGCAAACTGTCTATATCTCAACCCATGAATTCCTGTGCTTTTACCTTTCTGATACTCTCCCCCATCCCACCTGGGGAGAGCAAGTGTCTGTGTGGTATTTGGCTGCCTGCTGGGGCTAAACCACAACAGCTGATAACTTGCTGTTAGCCTGTGATACTGGTAGCAATGAAAGCAATCACAGATTTTCACCAAGAAATCAATAAACAGGTTTTTAATCATCTATTGTGTACTAACAAATAGATAGCCTCAGCAGCCTGTTATCACCTGTTGGCATCTGTGTTTAAAAGGAATATACACTTTTAGAGCATTTCCCTGGGAATAGCTATGTCTACATTCTTCCTGAAAGGCATGCAATAAATCCTTCTAATTGGCAGTCTGCAAGTGTTTGATTTCTGCATACTCAGCCCAACCCCACCCACAGAAGGTGCATGCAAAACTGTGTGCTAATGAATCAAACACACGTTCAGCTCTTGTAGAAATTTTCATAGTGGTAGTGTTGGAATAAGTGATAAATTCCAAATGAGATCCATTGAGATTGAATCAGCCTTTCTGAGACTTATTTATCTTACTTTTTCTCCTTGGAAAGTATCCTAAAACAAACTGTTTATTTTTTATTTATTTATTTATTTTTTCTCATTGCATCTGTTTAGATTTAATGCTGGAGTCAGCAGGCTGGATAAGATGCAAGTTCCACACCAGCCAATATCTTGTCCTCAGCATTGACCAGTGACTTATACCTTCAGAATGTGAAAGAGATGCTTAGGAGGCAGATGCAACCATTGAATCACTTTCTTCATGACTTATGATAGAGATTAATGAGATCAAGCTACAGATCACTGTTAACATTGTCAGCCCCTAATCGTATATTCTAGAAGTGCTAGGTTATCAGTTGGACTTGAAGATCTTAGAAGTCCTTTCCAACCTAAATGATTATGTTCTCCATAAGCAGAGGAGTTATGTAGGGATTTCCATAAGTGTAGACACTTAGATACCGGATTCTCAGCTTGTTGTGTAGACTCACTTTCTGGCTGATGAAGAAAGATGGGCACTTGTAGAATGGAATTTATTTTACTTTAAGTAAGACATCCAAAATATGTCTGATGTCTATAAGTGTCATTCGGTGAATTGTATCTTACATGTATCCAATTTTTTCTGGTGATTGTAAAGGGAACCTCAAAAACTAGCCAAGAGGTAGGCATCTGCATTTAAATGAGATTAGTCTCATTGTTTTGTCAGCCTACATGGGTAGGAAATACCAAAAGCAGGGCAAGGTGTTTTTTCTTCCAACCCTAAAACATAGTGTTATCTCCAGGTCTTATAAAATGCTGTTAGGTCAAGACTTCAAGAGTCACTAGAAGGAGCTTTGTAGCTCTCCAGGTTCCAGGGCAATAGTGTGATACCAATGAGACATGTATTGATGTATGGAGAAAGGTCCAGATATGGGCTAGCACAAATGCACAGCTGTACTCTTATTAGTTGGTTCAGCATATGATGTGTGTGACCTGCCAAACTAAGCTAAAAGCAAAATAAATATGGGAGGTAGAATACAAACTATGAAAGAACATAACGTGTTCTGAGGAAAAGAAACTTAACCCTCAGGGAGGAGGAGGGATATCTGAAAGCAATGGAAGAAGTACCCGCTAAATAACGTATGGAGGCAGACACTGAGGAACAAGGCTCAAACCAAACGTAGCAAATATGCATATCTATGTGGAAAGACAAGCCTAATTTTGTATCAGGAGATAGATGTCTGTCTTTATGCAATGTATACAGCATAGCCTTTCATCCTCCTCTTGGAGGGGAATTCTTCAATGGCAAATTACCAGACTGCAGATGATTTCTAGGTCTGGAGGAGTCACACTTTCACTTGCTCAGAATTTAGAGATGAGGATTTTACTCCCTTTTCCATTATTTCTTCAGTCTCAGGTTTGGATATGTCTTTAAAGAAGGTAGGTATGTGGTTATTTCAATGTCTTTCTGTTTTAATTTACCAGCTTTATTTAAAATCCTTATTCTGGTAGCTTAGAATAAAATCTGCCCTGTCCTGGATGATTATTAAGCATTTATTTCAAATACTCTTAGGATTCTCTTTTGGTTCTGATTTTACATTTGGCGATGCTGTCAATATGCAGATTTTGCAAGGGAAAGGGATACTGAAGGACTTGTATATAGGAAAAACTTGCTGGGTAGTTTATGTTATGTTTCATCTCTGTGTGCAAAGAACTCAACTTACTCTAGAAAGCAAGATTTTTGTATCATTTTTTAGCAGGAGATGTCCAAATAAGAAAATCATTCATCTTTTCAATCTCTCTCTTTCTCTCTCTCTCATGTATTTTCCATTTTGGTTTAGTTTTCCATTCATCATGTGGCACTGGTGCATATTGTATTAGGGTATTAGATCAAACTGTCAGAAAGCGGACAGTTGTGTTTTTTTTTTTTTTTTTTTTTTTCCTAAGCATATGCATTTTTGGAAGAGTAATTAATTCAGCCAACTGGAAGTAAGTAATTAGTGTCTTTTTTTCTTGTGCTTGGTGCAGGTTTTGATATGGAGTATTTTTAGAAAGTTGAAGATTTAACATCTAAAAAGCCATTATTTTCAGGTATTTTGGTTACGCAAGAATCTTAATATGCTCTTCTAGAACTTTTTTTAACTCACGTGATGCTGAACATGATTTTGGAGTGTGAAATATGTGCTTAATGACCTTAGTGGAAAGCTTTGATGCAGACCAATGGCTGTCTGCACAAGTGCTTTGAATACCTGGGACTTTGCATTTCATGATTCCAGCCAGCCACTTTGACTGTGTGTAGAACTAGTATGTTCCATTCATTAAGTGCTATGTGCAGTTAGTAATACAAATGTAATTTTCAGTAAGGTACATAAGAGAGCAGTTGGTACAGTTCCATATCCATACGAGAAGTTTGCTGAATGTTTCAAACTATTACAGTAGGGCATGTGAAAGTTATGACAGCTATCCATAGATCAGATCTTGTCCTGTTTGTATCCTTTATATATTCAGATACTGCAGTATGAAAAAGGCTGTAAAAATGTTTTTTTCTGAAGTGATACAACTTGTTCATTTGGTGGTATGTTTTTTTGTGTGTTTTTTTTTTTTTTTTACTTGTTTGCAGAAAATAACTGTCAAAGTTGAATGCTATGTATATTTGCAGAAGCAGAACTTCCTAAATGCATATTTATTGTTCAAAGTTGCAACTTATAGGTTTGCTTGTTTAATAAAATGGTTTTGAAAGTTCTTCCTAGATTCAAGTTTCTGATTTTTTCAGTTTACTACGATCATGGGTTGTTGATGTAGGGAAGTATCATCTAACTAATAGGCAATTCTCCTCAAAATAGACTGCTCTCTTCCTGGCCAATAACAGATTGCACAGTGTGTAGGATGGAACATTAAGGTAACTGTAATTGTGGTGTCTTTCAGCATTAAAATTCAAGATATTTTTTTCAAGTTGAAACATGCAAGCACTAAGAAATATTTATATTTGTTCAGTTTTATTAACATTAGATTTTTTTATTGCATATGCAGCCTAAGCTGACCCTTAAACAGCTGGCCCTGCAGAGAAGTAGCAGCTCAGTGAAATGTTCAGACCACACGTTGGTGTGAATGAGCCAATATTTTTTTCGTGTTGCATAACTGCTGTGGTGAACATGAATGAATTGGTTAATGCTCTCAAAACAACTGTAACAGACAAAAATTGGAAAGTTAAATTTTTTATAGTCTGTGACATAAAAGAATTGTCCAGTTCCTCACTTTGAGAATGAGGCATAGTTGGGTCATGGAAGTTTAACTAAACAGTGACTGCAGAGCTGTTGAAAATTGTTTCTTGCTTCATGACTGAAATTTGCAAATGTATTGATTCATCATAGATCCAATGGTCAGCTGAAAAAAAAAAAAAAACTGGAAAGCAACAGAACAACCTGTGCCTTTACTAGTAGGATAGCCTAAGTTACAATCCTAGACCACAAGGAAGTCAGGTAAGCACAATGCAGAATCATTGGATTTTTTTTTCTAATTTTTAACTTCTGTTTTTTAAATAAGCATATGGACCGATGTAACTTGAGCACCTATTTGTCAACTCATTACTGTTGCTGTATAATTGAATAAAAGGGGTAAATTAAAGAGTATGATACTTGGGCTTCAGAGGGCTAGATTACCTGCCTCCCAAGAAATGGATGAGCTTTAATGATTTGTGTAAAACAAAGAGTTAACCTAATGCTGCATCCAGCACTGTGTTCTTCCTGTTAAATTGGTGTAATTAGTGTGACTGGGATACTGGCCTATCTGTGTTTCTGTAAGGGTTGTTGACTTTTTTTTTCCAGTATATAAGGAGGCATATTGAAGATGAATTAAGCACTCTGCCTGTAATTCAAGCATGGCACAGCACAATTGTATGGTAATTTGGAGCAGGGGAGAAGTCAGGCTCTTCAGTGACCTTATCACAAGAAATCTCTCACAAAAGCAACACTCAGCAAGTTTGGGTGTGTCTTTTTCATAACCTTTGCACTCCAGTGTGTCATTCTAATGAGCTCTCCAATAACTTGGAGACATCATGAAAACAAGTAGAACTTGATTCTTTTCTCTCATAAATTTAATTTTGAGAGAATGCGAATTTTAAACATTGCCAGAATTATTGTCCAAAACACATAAGTTGCTTTAACTTTTATTTTTTTAAAAAAGTAAAAACTTTTTCATCTTTTTCCTTTGAGAATCTTTTTATTAGTCATTATAATACCTGATTACAAAGCCATATTTTTGCTCCAAATGAATCTGGCAAGTTCTGTCCATCTCTAGTAGCTATGAAATACCCTGTTTTCTGGGCTGGTTTCAGTGTTGGATCTCTGATAAACACAAGAAAATGCTTTTGTATTTCCCATCTAGTCAGGGGTTAAGATACTGTGCTTTGGCTTAGGAAATCTGTCTTATTCCTCATTTCAACACAGCCTCCTTATCCGATATTAACCTGGCGGTTTTATATATACTTTCTTTATATCAAGAGGGCTAATGGTATTTCTTTAACCTGCACGAATATTACATGGATAAATCTGCTAAACCTTCAAAAGAGCTTCAATAGTAGATTACAGAGGGTTATTGAAGTGGCTAAGAAGAGTGATAGACATAGAATCATGGAATGGTGTTAGTTGGAAGGGACCTTAAAGATCATGTAGTTCCAACCCCCCTGCCACAGACAGGGATACCTTCCACTGGGCCTCAAACACTTCGAGGAATGGGGCATCCACAGCTTCTCTGGGCAACCTGTTCCAGTGCCTCACTACCCTCATAGTAAAGAGCTTCTACCTTATATCTGATTTAAACTTCTTTTAATTGAAAGCTATTATCCGATGTCCTATAGCTATGCTCCCTGATAAAGAATCCCTTCCCAGCTTTTCTGTAGACCCCCATAAGTACTGGAAGGGCATTGTAAGGTCTTCCAGGTTAGATAACCACAGGTCTCTCAGCCTGTCTTCCTAGGATAGGTGGTCTGGCCCTCTGATCACCTTTGTGGCCCTCCTCTGGACTCGCTCCAACAGGTCCATGCCTTTCTTCTGCTGGGGGCCCCAGCACTGAAAGCAGCACTTCAGGTGGGGTCTCACAAGGGTGGAGTTAGAGGCTGAGAATCACCTCCTTCAACCTGGTAGCTACACTTCTTTTAAGGAACCCTATAATACAGTCAGCTTTCTGGGCTGCAAGCCTACATTGCCAGCTGATGTTGAGCTTCTCATCAACAAACACATCCAAGTACTTCTCCTCAGAGGTGCTTTCCAGCCATTCTGTGCCCAGCCTGTATTTGTGCTTGGGATTGCCCAGAGCCATGTGCAGGACCTTGCATGTGACCTTGTTGAAATTCATCAGCTACTCACAGGGGTTAATCAACATTATAAAACAGTTTTAAAAAAATAAACAAGATATTTTTACTGTGTAGTTCTACTTAATGCTTCTCAATCATTCTTCTCAGCAGATATTTTTATCTGTACTGTAATAACTGCCAATATAGAGAGACACAGAAGTGCTGCCTTTCAGAAGAGTAGCTTCTAGCCATGTTAGATTTGCTGCTTTGGAGGTCTTTCTCTTGATGTGTTTCTGTTCTGTGTTGCTGGCACAGTGTCAGATGTTCATTTGGACCTGCTGTGGTCTTTGGTACATCCTCTGGTCTCAGATAAAGAATTTCAAGGTTGCCTCTTTTATTCATTTTAACATTTTTTTTGTGTAAGTTTGAGATGGACTGCATTAATCAGCTAACACCACACTCTTTGGGGAGTCTTGCATGTGGGAAGGTTTTCTTTTGATGAGTTATAACAGTTTGAAGTCATATATATCCATGGGTCCCTTACCAGCTATAGCAGCCAATTAACTACCAGGAAAAATCATTGTTGAATCAACAACAGTCCTGCTATTGGACTAAAGCTGTTCCTCTCATTTATTTCATTTGAGAGGATACAGATTTCTTTCTTTATTATCTCCTGCTCACCAGAACTCTCACCTCTGACTGTAGTGAAATGGTGTGGTGAAAGGATGGGCTTGGGCATTCTACTCCTGGATAGTTTAGTGACCTGTTTGGAGAAACAGTGTGACCTATGTTTTGTGAGGTAAAGTACTCAGCCCACTAAAGACCTGCAAGAAACATCCCTCCCTGATGCCGAATATCTGTTGCTGCAACTGGAGAATATCCTGTCCTGTCAGTCAGGAAAGAACTGAAATGTGAAAGAAAAGAACAAAAGATGAGATTTTTTTTTTCTTTTGCATTTTTTCTCAACTGAACTGATCTCGAGCTTTAATTGTCTTCCCTTGACTTGTGTAGGTAGAGTCTTCATTGCAGATGTGAGCAGGGCGTATAGAATGGCATTTCTTGATTAATTGCTATCTCTTTCCTATAGAAATCTGAAACTTCTTTCAAACACTTTCCATTAAAGGAAATTAGATGTTAACACTGAAATAGCAAATTAGCTTTTCCCTCATGATCTTTAGGACATTGTGCAAATTCAAGTGGTTTGGATAGTTCATATAAAGTTTGGATTATCATTCAGTCTGACTGAAACAGTCAGCAGGATTAAGCTAGACATTTTATTCAGAGTAACTCATGCAAAATAAACAGCTCTATCATCTTCTCCCCCTTTCTGGCCAGATTTCCTGCAGTGTTGTCTAAAAATATCTGCTCTTTTAATTAACATTAGATACTGTGCTTGGGCAAACTAGAACTAAATTGCAAGTCACTCAGATTCTTCTTTCTAGAATAAAAAGACTGCAATTTAACAACTCTCTTTGGGCAGAAATGATTTATATTTGTGAAGTTATACTGGTAGTTTACAGACTAGCTGTAAAGATACATGCTTTTCTTTATTCTGTGTGTGGTTTCTAAGTATGTTATATAAGCTGAAAACTAGAATCGGGCCTGTTAAATGAAGATAACAGAGCTAGAACACCAAGCTGTCTGGAACGCTCTTTATTGTAGTTCCTTCTCTTCTTTAATAGACTTACTATTTGAAGACTAGCTGTAATTCCAGATAAACTTAAGAGTAACTTTTGGATGCAACCATTAATGATAAAGTAGATGTATTTTGTTTGTGTGTGTTCAAACTGGATACTCATCAGAAAGCAGACCTACTGTGATTTGATTTTTTGCAGGTACAAAACTTGCTTCTGTAGCATGGAAGGAGGTGGAGTCCTATTGTGTTTAAAAAGGAAAAAAAAATGAAAAAGAACTGCTAAAGGAACCTGAATTTGCTGTTGACTTCTTAGCCAAAGCAAGGAAATATGTAGCAATGCGCATATTCACCTAGGAGCAGTATATGTAAAGGGCAAAGTTGCAGAGATGACAAGCTAGATGTTTTGAGTTGTGTTTTGTTGCTGGAAAGCATAAAGAGTGTTAGGACTTGCTACATTTTTTCTAAAGAACAATTGGTGACACACTCTAAGGTCAACATGTTATATCTTCTCCATGCTCTAAAAAGTCAGATTAGTCTTTTCAGCAGTAACCTTTCTCACATTGAGTAGGCTTGCTTTCCTGTCTTTAAAATTCATCCTCTCTATTTGTGATTCTGACAGCTTGTAGGATTACATTTTCCATATATCGCTTTGGATGTGCTCTGTCATGTTTTGATTAAAAGTAGTAGTTTTACTTATGCTAAGATAATGTACAGTGTACAATAGAGATAACCTTTTAGCAAAGTCTTTTGTTTTTAAGTACCTGTGGACACTATTTTACCATTACACAACTTTGTGATAATGTTGTCTTTAAAAAAAAAAAAAAAAGGCAGTTTGGGTTGAAGAAAAAATATTTTTCTCATCTTTAGATAGACAACATATCTGCTGAGGAGACCAGGGAAATGTACCCAAATGCAAAATAGAAAGGTTTGAAAAATTGTGAGTAAACATACCAAATATTTCACATGCACTTTGGAAACTAGTCAATAAAAAGGGTCATATTGCAGGCATTGTCCTACCTACTTTATAGTGGATAGCACTTCTCATTCCAAAGGCTTCCACAAAATGCATGTCAGCACACATTCATGTACTTCTTGGAATATAAACCTGGAAGAGACCTCCAGCGTCACTGAATCTAGTATGCTTACTGTTTGAGGCAACTATACTGTATATACAATCTGATTCCTTTTCAAGTTGTTATCAAAAGACAAAACAATAAAAATTACTCTCCTAGTAAGGCAAACTTTGTTGCATGATTTTCTTCTATACAATTCATTTTTAAAACCTATAATTATATAGTCTATGAAGTTCTTAAAAATAGAATTACCAAAGTAATTCAAGGCTTGTCATGACTCTGAAGTTATTAATTTATCTGATTTTGAAGACTTAGCACTCTTTTTAGCTTTCCCAGAAGAATAGGAAAAAAAGGTCCATGGGGTGGGATGACAAGAAAATAACCAATGTTCTAAGATTGATTTATAAAATAAGTCCTAGTTCTTGTATGTTAGTGTTTGTTATCACTTTTAATAGGATTGAATGCTGGTGTCTGATGTGTTATTTTAGAAACAGGTATTAAATGCAGGGAAAAGTCATTTTCCTAATTGAATTGAATCCAGCAAGGTGATGGGATACCCAGCTGGAACCAGCTGTTCTGATTATCAGTTGTTCTCTGTCCTTTGGGCAAGCTGTTTCCTATCTATCACATTTGCATATTGCCTTATATTAAGCTCTGTGGAAAGATTTTTCAGTCTTTTATTTTTTTCCTTTTTTTTTTTTTTTTAAACAGTGGTGTGTTAAACAAAAAAGGGCTTCTTGCCAGTTTGCCTACTTTTCCAATGATTTTTGAAGCTATTGGTCAACTGCTACTAGATTTTGATGGGTGGAAGTCAGAAGTATGTGAAGCTTTGTAGTATGGCAGGATATACATTTCACAGTTGCATGGCATTCCTCTTACTAAGTGACCATTTTTTACCTTGCAATGAGTGAGTACATGAATAGGGATTATGGTTATTTAAATCTGAACATATAAATCAAGATTAAGTTGGAGAGTATAAGTAAAAAGTGAATCACAAACAGCTCTATGGATGACTATTAATGGAAGACAACCACCTGCAGAATACCTGCTCAGATCTGAAGCAGCTGAACCTCTCTCTGGAGGTACTTGTCGTTTACTATACAGAGATGAGGAAAACTGCGTTGCTAACTAAATTTGGGTGGAATTGATCAGTCATGGGCCTTAGCATAAGTTTGCCTTGAACCTCTTCAGACATGAGATACTCTCCAAGGTGTGATGATTTTGTCATTATGCAGAGTGCAGGAAAGGTGTGTGGGAAGACTCCTGTATCCAAGTAGAAAAGCAAAAGAAAATTAGACAAAAGCAAACACTCTCCTGTGGTCACCAATGAAATGGTCTTTTTTTCTGATGAAATGTAACTGCTAGTGGACATCAAAGTGCTTTCAACTGCATTCGATTCTAGTATTTGTTGAGCTTTCCCTGACTGTTCATTAATGTAATTGTGAGGCAAATGCCAACTTCAAACTAAAGGTGACCTAAATGTCACACCACCCTGTAAGAATTAAAATAAAGTGTGTTCAGGAATTAATGAGCGTAGTGGCCACACTTCTTATGCATAGCAACTGGTAGATCTCTTACCTTGCCTCCTAGACACAATATCCTCCCCAGTCAGCTATATATTGCCTCATCAAGTCACTGTTTTTGGAATTGTCAGCTGCTTTTTATCAGTTTCTAACAAACCACAAAGGATGTGGATCACGAAAGTTAGAGTGTTTTGTGTTAGGACTCTTTACAACGTCAGAAGTTGTCTTTCCTTCAACAAGATCTATTCATTGTCCCTTCTAATGCTTTCTCCAAAATTATAAGATACACTTGACTTTCCTCTGATATACTTAAGAATAGCTAGCTGGCTTCTTTTACTTTACACAAATTTAGCAAGATTTATTTTAAAAGAAAATATCTTAATCATTTTTAATGGGTTCATGGTATACCTGAGAACAACAAATTTGGACTGTGACTTCATTTGGAGGAAATTGACTTTGAATGTAGTAATTCACAGGAGGATGCATTGTTTATCTTTGTTTATGTGTTAGCAGAAGAAGGCTAATGGCGTCCTTTACAGTTAAAAGGTATAATTGATCTCAGCCCATGGGGGAGCCCCTGGTGGAGAAGGTGGATGTGGCCTGGAGGAGGCTGTGGCCCATGGAGAGCCCCTGCAGAAGCAGGCCCCGGGCCAGAGTTGCAGCCCATGGAGAGTAGCCCATGCAGGAGCAGGGGATCTGGGGGAGCTGCCGCCTGTGGGGATTCCATGTAAGAGCAGTTTGGTTCTGATGGATAGATCCTGTGATATGGAACCATACTGGAGCAGTTCCTGAAGAACTGCTGCCCATAGGATCTGTTCAGGAAGGACGGCATCCCATGGGAAGGACCGCATATTGGAGTAGGGGCAGAGTGACAGTGAAGAAGTGGTGGAGACAGAGCACTAGGGACTGACCACAGCCCCTGTTCCTCATTCCCCTGTGCCACCTGAAGGGTTTTTTTTTAGTTTGCTTTTAGTTTCTCCTTGCTCTAGTCTGTTAGTAACAGGCAATAAATTACATTAATCTCCCTATGCTGAGTCTGTTTTGCCTGTGGTGATAGTGACCTCTCTGACCTTATCTCAACCCTTGAGCCCTTTTCATCATATTTTCTCCCACTTTCCCTTTGAGGAGGTGGAGTGAGAATGATTGTGGTGGAGTTCAGCTGCCCAGATGAGTAAAACTACCACATGTTCTAATAGACACTGAATTTCATCTGCAACTTTATGGAGCAATCATAAAGCCCTTCAGCTGTTCCCTTCACAGCCTTGAAGAAAGAACAGTTGAACTCTTGGGGCTTATTAAGGGAATTTTCCTACTGAAATTTTGTATGTAGTATAGCAGGCCATTCCTGCTTTAGAGGAAATTGATAGGCAGACATATTTGATAGATGTATGGCTTAATGTGGATAATGTTCTTAACAACTGACTAAAGCCTTTTTTTTTTTTTTTTTAAGACTGCCATACGATGTTAAATAAAACAATTTTTGACTTGTGATGTTGAATAATTTTTGACATTGTGCTACAGTTTCTTATACCCAGCCTTGCAGTGAAGAACTGTGGAGAATTCAAGATATCTAATTTTAATGTTACTATTAATAATTATTTTCTATCAAAGGCCTTTGACATTATTTTGCAGTTGTTAAAGTAGTCATATCATTGCAATACTAAGATTGTGTTTTAAATTTTTTTGTCCATGTGATCTCTTTTGAAGGACCAGGTTGATGGTGAATCATAACAATCCAGTGAAGAGTTGGTCTAAGAAACATTCTTCTTCAATCTAAGTCTTTTCCAAATTTGAGATTTTTCTAATATTGAACACATAAAATAAATGTTAAAACATGTAATTGACATTTAAGAATGCTATCTCTCAATTGCACAGAACTCATATAAAGTGAAAAAATTCTATAAATATATCAAGAAATACAGGCTCATCAGTCTCCAGTCATTTGAAGTGACACACTTTAACATTGAAATTTAGGGGAATCTGACAAGGTCTCATGTTTTCATAAAATTTGGATACTATTTCCTTCCTGCAAGTGCTTATCTTAATAATTACCATATCATTACTGAAATGTCTGCCCTTTCAAGGACTTTTTTTAATTAAGGTGCTTTTCTAGTAGCTGGCCATTTAAATTCAGCAGGGATGAGCTGTCATGCAGTGTGGTGAGTGGTTACCACAGATTTCTCCCTCCCATCTATGAGATACTTTCCACTTAAAGTTCACATGAGATAGAAAGGGATGCCTCAGCAATGACAAATGAAATAATAGTGACAAAAGGGTTTTCAATTTATCAGAAAAAGGCATAATGAAATCCAGTAGCTGGAAGAGAAGGCAGAGACAGTCTTATTAGAAATAGGGTGTACAGTTTTCACAATGAGGGATAGCTGTCTATTGGAAAAGTATATCTAAAAACATAGTGAGATCTATGTTATCTGGAATCTTTGTATATAAAATGAATAGCTTTCTGAAATATATGTTCTAACTTCAGGAGAAAATATGAGATGCTTTTTGATTTTTTTTAATTAAATTCCCTTTTTTTTTCAGTTCAGTAAAAAAAAAAAAAAAAAAAGTCATTGCAATAGTCACTTTCTCACTTCCCAGTTGATGAATATATGTTCTATTGGTCCTCAAAATATTGAGTTTGGACTAAAATGAAGAGGGGGAGGGAAAGAAAGCATAGCTGCAAAGTGATGCACCTTTAAATCTTTCTTACTTTTTAAAATCCTAACTCTCTTTGACCCTTATCTTTCTTGCTAAGATGATGATAGAGAACCCCTATAGGTACCTTTCACTCAGAAGCATTTTTTTCAAAATATTTTTTATTTTTCAAAATATATACTTTCATAATATATATTTCAAAAACATTCCTAACATACATGTAAACTACTTTTTAAATTTTAAAATAAAACATGTAAAGGGAATGAAAAAAAAAAACAGTAACCCAATCTAGAATTTTCATCACTCTTTTTATGATAAGCTAATGAATAAACCAACACAATCTAATCTTCACGTGTGTTGAGTGGTTGACTGTGACCTCTTAAGTATTTAGTCCAGAAATTTCAAAGACTGAAACTTTCAACTGTATCTGCAGTAGGTCAGAAGAAAGGTGATCCGTATATATATTCAATCACCTTTTAAAGAGGGTTGTAGATAGACTCCATCTTTCTCCACAGATAGCTAAAAGTTTTTTGTTGCAGAAGTAGTTTTGGAAGTAAAGGGTAATAAGGAGACAGGATTATTTCTATGGGTGGAACTTAGCTGATATATTTTTTAATAGCATTGTTCTTAGGGCCCTTTGAAGAATTGCTTTATGTATAAAATTAATAAAATAGTTTGTGCTACTATCTACTTTAGTGTCTAGAGATCTAGTCATGTCTATCATGTTTAACGTGTTTTCCCACTGTAATCCACAGCCCCTGGAGGGATGGAGGGCTGTAGTTCTATTGAAGACTTTTCAATACACCATTTTTCATGATAAATTTGGAGTTTGCTTCCTATGACGTATGTGTTCTATCCCTATAGCTGAATGGACACTTGATCTTAACCCTAGAAACTTTTGATATGTAAGGTCATCCATTAGATGGATTAGGGAGTCTAGCATTGCAGATGTACAGATATATCTTCTACACGTGACTTACTACTTAATGGTTTTGTGTCTTGGGCAGATGAGGACTTTTTTATTGTTCTTTGTCCTGGTTATGTATAGTATCCTCTAATAAGTGTATATACTCCTATAAAATGTCATTTCTGTGTGAAAATTATATTTATTGATATAAATGCTAAAGACTGATAGAAGATTCACACACACATACACACCCCTTGCTGTGCTAATATAAAATTTACAAAATGGTTTAGTGTTTTGAAATTTGGAGTGGTGCTTCATGCCCTTCTCTCGCATAAAGGGACTGCAGTTAAAGGACATCTTTTTAATTGCAGTTTGGGATAACTCTCCAAGTGCTGGGTACAGGGCAGCCAGGCTAACACAGAGCTATTAGCAGGTGGCTGGACCAGCTGGAGTAGAACTGCCACCTGCTACAACATTCACCATTAATTAACGAACTCATCATTAATTGCATGGCCTTCCAATGAAGATTATCTGTATACTATAATAAAATATTTTCCTCAGAATTATAAATCTGAACTCTCAGTGAGACTGGTTGTGGCCTAATGCTAGACATCAGAGACATGTCTGGGCATCTCATCAGGACATTGCCTCCTCCAGAGAAGGAACCAAACACCCAGGAAATGCTGAGTGGGTAGAGCTAGATCACAGCTAGTGCTGTGTGTGGTCACAGCACCAAGTCAACTGTCCTTTGGGGTTAATGGGGTCAGTTTTCTCTTGCTAAGAATCCTTTTCTGCAGGGCTATCTTGAGTGCGGCTTTGTCGTGCAATGGATGACCTAGTTTTCTTGAGGCAAAAGGTGTTTACAATCAAGAGATGAACCTGCATGCTCTATGTGAAATACTAATCAAAAGCAGCTGCATAGATAGCAATACAAGAGCTTCTGCTCTTTTGCCTTCTGTCAGATGGTTATGTTTTTTTTGTTGTTATTTTTTGTTTTTCCCCACCAGAGACCTGCAGGTTAGATACTTAGCATTCACCTCCTTTTGTAAAGAGTGCCAATCATTTTGCAGAACATGACTTGAAACAGGATTTGAAGTATGAACAACAATTTCAACATGTAATGATTATGTTGCCAAAAAGGAACATTTTTTGAACTTCAGCTTCAATGAGAAAGCCATCCATAAGGTAGCATTGTCTGGACTTAAACTCCTGTGCAATGCCCCTGAAAGAGAAACCTGAGGAAAGGTGATTCTCTCATTTGCACCTATACAACTATTGATATTTTTACTCCAGGCACTGTTAAAGTTGGGTATCTATATTCAAATAAAGCATCAGGGTAAACCAGTATAGTTTATGTTTTATGAACTTTTGTTGTTGTTGTTGTTTGCATTGTGTATATGTGGATATAAACTCAACATTTTCAGGTGCAGTTCTATTGGACCTGCATGTATAAATCAAGCTGAATTGCCACAGACACTTTTTTAATTGAGGTACTTCATACGTGTTTTCAGCCTGGCTTCTCCTGGATAATTTTAGCTTGGTACTTTCTAAAACTTTGTCTAACTATCAGAAGATGACAGCCTGAAAATCTCAGAGAAATAGGAGATTTTTGCATTTCAGATGAATATATGGACAGTACTTCATTTTGATTCTTAAGTGCTTCTCTTGCTATAACGCACAATAACAATTCTTAGATTGTAGATATATAGTGTGTATATTTAATATGTACTCAAATAGTAGTGTGTCCATCTGAAAACTGATTTCTTTTTTCTTCAGCTTTAATAACAATATCATATTAAAATTCATATGCGAAATTTCACAGCTTATTTTTGGATTGACGAATACCTAATAGATGTTTAATATGATATTAAAATACTGCATAATTTGAAATCTAAAAATTACAGTTGCTCTGAGGTGGAATGTTGTATTCTTCAGTTTTGGAATGGCAACTATGAATATGAAAATAATTTGGAATGCAATTAATTCAGTTTCAGTTTTATGTCATAGCAAAAGAAAGAAAAAAAGCAAGCACAAAAAATGATGTTAAAAAAATAAAGTAACAGACACTTATGAAAACCACAAATTGAGTAGGAAACCCTCACAAAATAGGAAAGAATCCCTACATTGGAAAAACAACAACCAAAAAACACTTTGATTATTGTGTTTTGTGTTGATTTAAATAGAGGATAAATAGCTTACTGGTGAACTAGTTTAAAGAGACTAGGAAAACAATTGTTTTGACTAGTAGAACTTCAATGTACATTTCTATACTTTTAGCTTGTTTTGTCTTGCAATCTGTTGAGGTGATTCCAAGTCTCTGAGTACAGAACAAAGGAGCAAGATAGCTATTCTGATTAGAAAAGGGAATAGCTTGGCTGGAAACTTTTGTTTTATAAAATATTGGCTTTTTTGATGAAAAATGAGGGCTTTTTTCTTTCTCTAGAATGCACAATTTTCATTGGAACAGCAGCAGTAGCAATACATATAACATGTTTAACAGATAGGAAGCCTGACAGCTGGCGTATGGGTGTAGGTTTGTTTTGCTGGATTTTTGTTGGTATTAAATTAAAAATAAAAAAAAAAAAAAAGTGAATGTGTGGAATTGCATTAGACTTTTTTTTTTTTTCCTGCTATTTTGTTGTAAACTTTCCAAATATTATACTTTTTTGTTTTTGTTTTTGCCATAGCTGGCATTCATGATCCAGTCATGGATTTATCCTATGTTGTAATATCACACAATATGTAATTTATTTCAATGAAATAATTTATTTCAATGAAAATTAAGTGTTTTCAGCTATCCTAGTGATAAAATCTTGACCCTGATAATTTCTAAAATGAAGGAGTAAATATTTTGGACATGATTTGAACATCTTTTGGCTGAGGTTTTCTTAACTGCAAAGAACCTTCTCTCCTCCAAGATTCATGTAGCATCTGGGAAGTAGTACATTGTACGTATGTCCATTTGTTGTAAACGGGCATGTTATGTGTGTGGAAAGGGCACAATATATTTCCTTGTAAAAATAAAACAGCGCACTGAACCAATACAAAAGGCGTCCTTGTATCATCATTCAGACTTCTGTTAACACTCTCAGTTTTTTACTTCTCCTCAGCAATATGATTAAGCTTATAAATTACAAAACAAAATGCTAATAGAAAAATAAAGGTTGTATAGAAAACATAGGACTAATTTATTCCAGTAATTAGAGCGATATTTTATGCAGTTATTCAAAATAAGTAGACATGCAAGTTATTCTATCACTTAATAAATTGCCATAAAGTCTACTCTAAATCTAATATCTTTCAGTTCTTCTAAGATGATGAATATTCTGTTATCAATGACTTAATCTTCTAATAATTTCCACACAGCAAACTCTATTTTGGCATAAACGCAAACAGTAATAGAGTTAATGGAAAATGTTTTTCTATACCAATTAAATTTAACCTTGAGGACCAGACAGTCAACTGATATAAGACGAGGTATACTTTTTTAGGCTCTTGTATAGGGTTAAATTCTATGATTGTATAAACAGAGTCCAAGAAGAAATAATACTATCTTTTTAAAGGGAGGCTGATACAGGATTATTTCCATGAACACTTCATAAAATTAATTATGGAATTTCTGTTCAAGACCTTTGTTTTGGCAGAAAGAGATGCTGCAGGCTATTTTGATTAGATACTATTTATAAAATTATTTTCTATTTATTATGAAAACTTCATTTTCAGTCTTTTCAATAAATCTCTGCAATTGTGACTTTTTTCAGGAAAATAATTTGTTTCATTGTACAGAAATGTTTTATTTTGATCTGTAAATTAGAAAAAAGTTTCATTTTGTAATACAGAAGCCTTGTTTAATAGTTTTATGTACAGTACAAGAGGGCTTCGACTATTGTAATCTTAAAATATCTATTACTGTATCATGTCTTGAAATGACATGTCAATAGTATATAACAAGCTATAAAATAAAGGGGAAATTAATTCTGCATAGCAGGTATTTTAAAGTTCCTTTTTGAGATGTCATATTTTAGCAGACAGGTTTTATCAAACCACTTCTGCCCCCTCCCCCCCC
>CM021703.1:27568184-27599772 GCA_011074415.1 Stictonetta naevosa | reverse complement strand
AAAAAAAAAAAAAAAAAGAAAGCAAATAGTGGTGGAGTTTGATGTTTACTCTAGAAAATAAACCAATAGGAACAGCAGGGAATTAATTCTGGTCCAATTCAAATAACAATACAGAAGCAAATATGTCACAATGACAGAGATTTAGCTATTAGAAGAAGCCACCAGAGGAAATTATAGATTTTTCAGATTTAGTGTCTGCAGATGGGTTTGTTAATGTGATTTTTGATCATCTGTTCAATAAACTTTCATTGTTTTAAAATAATTGAGTGTTGCATTTATCTGAAAATGGGAAGGTTGCAGTTAGCTGCAACCAAAAACATTCTGGAGAAAGAAGGTGAGTGATCGGACAGCAAATAGCAATGTTGCAGTTCAGGTACTGTCTGACACCAGCCTCCTCCCACAGATTTTTTGGCAGAAAAGTAAAAATGGGTGGACATGGATAATGATAAATTCAGGACAGGGATGCTAGAGTAGTGGCAGGCTGGACTTTCTGCAGAGGAGAGCCATAAGGGGAGAAAGTTGGTGTAAGCATGTGCACATAAATTAAGCAGGGAAGCAAGCAGCATGGAAATGATGCAGGAGGTCTGGAGTATTATGTATGGCATGTTTTGAAAATTCCTTTTTAATTGTCCTGTTTTGTTTCTTAGTAAAACCAACAACCCTCATTCAAGTAAAGACTGGATTTCTCTTGGTAAAAATGTGTTTTAGTTGAACATTACTTTTTTTTTTTTTTTTTTTTTTTTTTGGCTGAGTATATAGTAAGAGGTGACATTCTCCGACTTGTTCTATGGGAAGGCAAACTTGAACTAATGATCCCTCCTACCATCAAATCTATGGATCTATTACTGGCTCAGTTTACCCAGATTAAATGTTTGTCTTCCTCTTTTCTGGCACAGCAAGAACAGCAAGGGGAATACTCACGTTCAGGCTGCTGAAAGAAAGATATAGAACTGCAGAGTTAATTATCTTTTGATTGCTTTTATCCCAGCTTTTCTGGAGCAGTATCTTTAATGTTATTACAGTTAATGCTGTCCTGCATAAAAGATGCATAGCTGCAGCTAGAATTCAGCAAACTGTAACAGCAAAAGCCTGGCAAGTGATTAATGCATGCATGGCATTTAGACTAACACATTTTTATAACCTGAATGGCACTGACACTAGTGGATAGCAAGCTCTCAAAGAGTCATAGAAGATGATTATAGATAGTCGCTACTGGTTACAGTGGTGGAAGTAACTGATTAATGACTTGTAACAGTAGAGAAAGACCAGAGGTTAAAGCTGGCAAGGTAGTCAGCCTGTGCTGACAGAAGACAGATTTCCTGGTTCAGAAGAGGAGATATTTTCATAACCTCAAGAAATATTTAAATGGATATGTGCAATAGCAAAACCGGACAGAATTAGGTTTTCAGTGTTATTGAATGGTCTGTATCACCTCTATGGATCTAATGAAAGATCAGTGAAGATACTATAAACAAATGTTTTTTTAAGAAATTGCACTTTTTGAAAGTTCAGCTGGTACCCTGTATGAATCAAATGTTCACTTGGTGGAAATCAGTATTGTTCAGTGGAATAATGTTAATTCATAGCATTGCAAAATTTGATTTTGAAATTTTGGGACTTCTTGTACATTTGCAACCTGTTTCGTTACTCTCCAATTGGAATCATCATTTTGTGAGCAATGGAGGCTGCTCTCTGAGGGAACTGTAAAGCATGAATAACATAATAGCAAAGCATCGGTTACCTAGTGTATGATTTTATCATCAGCAATTGTGATATTCACAATATTTACTTGGCATCTACTGGAAGTGAGCAAACTTCTGTCTGCTTGTTCCTCTCAGGAAGACTCAAGTTATGTCTTCATGTTAGCAAATGCTTATGTGCTTCCCTTCCCCGAGGTTTCTAATTGATTATGAATAATAAGTTTCTTAAACTAATTGTATTTATAATTGTCATGATATCTCGCTGGAAATATGTCATTAGAAAGCAATTGTGCAAATGCAGCTCTGCTTCAAGTTTTCTAACAGTATTCTTGCTAATCTGATCCCTACATATTTAAGGGAAGTGATAGTTAAGCCATATTCATCTTTGAAAAGGCAGCTTTTGTGCATTTCAATGAAATTATTGCTTTGTTAGGAAAGTAATGTGTCAGCAACAATCTTGTCAATTATCATACAGTCTTTAGTATCCCAATATTAGAAGAAATTATTGAGAAAGTGATTAAACTCAAGCACCCCAGGAGTTTGTCGGCTCTACTAGATCTGACTTTAGCCAAGGTGAATTACTGGCCATGTACTAGACTTGCCTTCTGGTAATGGCAAAAGATGAAAGTCAAGCCTGTGATTGGCCCCTTGTGCCTCCATTCCTTTGCAGTGGTACCAAAGCTATTTATGTCATTGGGATATGTAAAACAATTCAATTTTGTCTATGAATCTTGAAATTCCTAGAAGCCCGTTTAATTAGGAAACAAAGATCAGCATGATAAAAAAAGTCGTCTGAATTCAGAATGAGCATGAGTTTTGATATATACTTTTTCTTTTTCTTTTATAAAATATTACTACTTGCTCCATGGGATCACAGTTATTTTGCTATGTCTAAGGATTTTGATATATCAGACATTAACTCTGGTCATCTCCCGCTGAATGTGTACATACTTAATATCTGTTTGTAACCTGTGGTATTTGAATAAGGGTTATTTGGTATTCTGTAAGACCTAAGAATTTATTGCTTTTCCAAATGCCTTTTGCTTATATAGACAGAAATAGTTAACCAATAAAGCTTATATTGGCATTTTAATAAAGGAAGGTCCTTGGAGGAGGAAAAAAACCAAAACATAGGCTGTAAAAGTAGTGACAATTCTAAGACTAAACCCTGGAGTTTTACACCTCCTGGCGTTTACACCTGACGGATGATATCAAACTGTCTGTTTTCTGTGCTCCAGATACTGCATTGCTTGTCAGTCTATGAACTTTTCCATTTACCAGAGTCCACACACCACCTTGACAGCAAAACTGTGGCTGAATGGATAAAGGGTTGGAGAATAGCTAGAAGTGTGAAGAGTTTTACCTGTCTCCAAGTGATAGGCATAAAGTTACAGTAAGTGCTCATGTAAGACTGATTTTATTTTGGGGATTGAAAATGGGAGGCAGTGCAGGAGAGGGTGGTGAGAGTAGAATAATTTTCAATGTTAAATTGTGTGGATTCAATTTACCTAGAGAACAAGTTAAAGAAGAAATACCTTTGACACATTTTAAAAGAAGTGGTCACATTCTAATTCTGAAAACTGTGTTATGCTTAGAGCAAAACCAAGGCTGTAGTGTTAGCACTCTGTGATATTGGTCCATGTGCTCCATAACTCATCAGGTTTTTAGCAAATAAACCTCACAAAGACTCAGCATTGAAGCCCAAGCAGTATAAGTGTTGCAGCCCTCAGGGACAGTGCAGACCATGCTGGATATAGGCTTGGGTGCACTAAATTAAGTGCACAGTCTCTCTGGTACTGTGTGGTGCATTTTAGCAGGTAGAGAGACTGGCAGGAGGATTCAAGTGCAGAGGAACAGAGAAAAATATGAGATCAGGTTTAAGGTTTAAAGCATGGGGTTCCCTTCTTCAGGATATTACATGTCTGAGATTTATTTCCCTTGTTCTCCTCTCTGGAGTCTTAGCTAAGATATAGTTTTCCACTTGAAAAATATATGCCTGGATACCTGTGAGTGCATTGTCTGCATCTAGTATGTCTGTTGTGTGCTGACACTTCTCCAAGCACAGCAAATTAGTTGTAAGTCTGACAATTCACGAAAGTGTGAGAGAGTGCCTTCACATGAATTCTTCTGCTGATTTTCATAGGCATATTAAATCTGCCGTGTCCTAAAGGCACTGGCATTACTGTGTATGTATATTTGTGTAGATTGTATTCCTATCTGGGAAATTCAGGAATATATCACTTCTGAGGAAGACAGCGTTTCACTGTTCATCTGGTCCTAACATTTGTTAAGAGTGTTCAGGCTCTAACAAACATCTTGCTCAAAAAACAATCCATACATGACAGTTCTGGTACGCCATAAATCACGAAAGCAATGAAGCCACTACTTTCTGACTAAAAGGACCTTACATGATCTGCCAGCAGAAAGTATTTCCTGTATCTATCTACATTGAGCTGTGCTTCAGATGGGAATGATTTCTTTGATCCAATTCTGCGATCTTCCTAGCAATGATTTTGCAGGGCTCCTCCAACCAATGAAACCAAAGAGACATCAAAACCAGTGATTTCTTAAAGAATTGCTAATGCACCAGTTGCCTGTAGTACAGAATTTAATGTTTGTAAGACCTTGTAGTTTTTTACTTTTAGAGGTTCTTTCTTCATCTGACGGTCTGAGATGAGGTGTACATACTGCTCCAGTTCAGGTCATTTTGTGGTGGTTGCAATTTTGTCAGCAGTTTGTGTTAAAGCTTTTAGGGAAATGCTTGTTCCGATTCCTTTCTTGTCTCTAAGATTGACTAACAAGGTTGGGTGTTTTGGTTTTGTTTCTAAGACCACTACGTATCAGGCAGAATTATCTAAATAAAACAATGTTAAAAGTGAGTGGATAAGAACTTGCAGAGGAATTCTTTGACACCTGTCTGCATATATGTCTGTCTTTTAAATCTGCTTCCTCACTTGATGGATTTCAAGATGGTACTGTGCAATATATAGCAAAAAACAATTTTGCTCTGATTTGAATATTGGGCTGAGTTAAGGTGAAAGGTAGACCTCTGTCCTGCTATGTCTTGAAACAACTGAAAGAATGTGTCCAGTTCAACCTGTCTTTTTTTCTTTTCTAATGACATTACTTCATCTTTTCAAAATCACTGTACTCATTGACTCTAGCACCTACCTCTGAAAACTCCAGCTAGCAGAATTTACAGTCCACCGGACAGAGATAAGCACAGCTATCATTGCAATCTTTAGATGTATGCTTTTAGCTGTTACAAACTCAAAGTTGTTGATCCTTTGCCAGCCAACAGATTAGAAACAACTGTATGCATTAGGTGCTGGTAGAAAAACAATTCAAACTTGAAATGTATAGTTCTTGCAAGAGGGAGTTTATTTGTTATTTATGTAACTAGCCCTTGCAATTTTGCTTTGTTGTTTGGGAAAATGTAGTATCCATAAATAAAACAAAAGTTCTAGGCTTGTGATCAGTCAGCTGTTATTTAAAGAATATGAAAAGTGCTTGTTTCAAATTCAGAATCCAAATAAGTTTCAATGTCTGACAGAGCTTCTACGTGTCCCTGAAAGCGAGATTTATTGCCTTTCTTGAAGGTAGTAAGTTCTGGAAAACTCTAAACGCAACTGAATTTAAGACTAAGTCAATGAGTTGCAATATTCTGAACTTGCCTGGTTTTCTTCTGACCATGAGTCTATTGGGTCATATCTACAGCAACTTTAATATAATATCTTTGACATGGTATAAGTGCTGATTTGACCTTTTATTTTATTTAAAAAGTATTAATGAGTTATAAAATGAGGAAAAACCAAATAAGCTCTTTCAGTTTGATACAGACTTGTGCAGCTGGAATGACAGCTGAGGCCAATATGAAGCATTTCAGAGAGCTTATCACAGAAAACCTTACTAGTAGAATGTAGAAATACATAATTTCTGGTTACTCAAATCAGACTTGACCAACTTCACTCTCCCCTTTTTTGAAGCAGCTAGAGACAGAAGCATTCCTAATTAGGCAGTGATGTCCCTGACACTCTTCTTTCCTTTCTTTAGGTCCTTTCCTGCTTCTTTCTCTGCCTCTGTCTTACACTGCTCTGCCAGAGCTCTTGCTCATATCCTTGAGTGCTAGCTGCAGTGATAGCAACAACAAAGTTGGCTGGGCTTGAGTATATTTATCAGAAAACAGTTTGCCCCTCAGCAAGCTGCCTGAAGTAGGTTCTGCTTTTGCCACATCTTTGCCATGGCACTGGCCAGTAATGCTTTGTCTCTGAATGGTACTTTTGATTTTGGGTGAATCTAGTAAATGTGTAGAAACAGGGAGATGGGAACGTGGTATGCATCTAATGCGAGAGAAAAAATATGCTCTTTCATCCATAATATTTCTTGATACAACTGTTAAGTGAAAGCAAATTGCTAGAAATTCAGACTTTTTGACTCTGCTGTAATAACACTCAGGGAAAAATACAGATGCTGAATTCATAAGGAGTTTTATTATGGAATAATTTAAGTGGGAGGGTACCTGTGGAAGTCACTTCGTTCATCCTACTTTGGTTCAAATTAGGTCCAGCTAGATCAGCTTGCTCAGGGCTTTGTCTATTTAAGTTTTGAACATCTCAAAGAATAGAAAGTCCTCAAACTGTGTTTAACTACAGACAAATACTTTGTTCACATTTCCTTTTTTTGAAATGAAATTAACATTTCACATTATATCTGAAGATATGCTGCTGCAGCATCACAGTTTCTTCGGTCTTAGATGTTTGCATTAATCTTTTCCCTGGTTCTTATTGTTGGTCCATATATAAGATGTGGTCTGAAGTCGTGGATCAGAGGGATGGGGTGTGGGCTACTGCCTGCTCTGTACAGGGCACTGTCTGCTCCTCTATATCCCTTCTCCAAACTGGGTTATGTTAGACTTGATGTCAGTTATTTATAGGTTTATTGCTATGCTATAAATTAATATGTCACAGTTTCACCTGCATTACTGATCCTCAAAGGAATATCAGGGAGGTGAAATGTGTATTTTAGAGCAACAGGAACCAGAGGGGGTTCTCCAAGCTTTCAGAGAAAGAGAGGGACAACACTTAATGGTTAGGTTTCATTTATTTCAGTCAATTACATATATCTAAGTGGGTGGGAAACTTGGCCACAAAATGAATGTGTCCTGCTGAGAGAATCCTGGGTTTTTTAAGATCCAAGTTTACTCTTTTATCTGCAACTGGAAGTCCACACCCCTCTGACAGCACTGCTGCTCTAAGAGATAGGCTCAGTGTAGCCCTGGAGGGGAGAGCACTACAGACAGCTCCCACTGTCAGTACAACCTTATGTTCCCAGGTTGTCTCTCCTCCATTCACTCACACATGGCCGCCCTTACTTAGTAAACATAATATTGCAAAAGTCATGAGGATAATGTTGCAGACTGAAAAGTAAACATGCACAGTATGTCATCCTGTCATTCTGTATAATCTCAAATGTCAGGTCAGTCTCCATGACATATAAGACCAAAGGTATACTTCCTTCCCTCCCTTTGTGGCAAATTCTAATCTTAGTTCCTCTATGTTCTACGTTTCTCTTTTTCCTCAACTCATGGTTCTCAGCGGCTCTCAACCTGATTCATGTGGTGGTTATGTCCCCCCATTTTATATGGTTTTGCCAGACAAATGTCTGATCTACAACTCCCAGGTGTAGTAAAACACAGGTGTGCCCCAAGGCTGAGCTTTCTGCTGTAGACACCAAAGTTTATATCTCAATCTGAACTTTGCAGAAGTAGGGGAGTAGAAATACACACCCCATAAAAATTAATAGAAGTCCTTGTTTTCATGGGAGTCAGGATTTCACCTCAGGAGCAGAAAAAGTTTGGAATTTATATTCTGTGAGATAGACCAGAGTTTGCTAAAGCTTGAGGTAGGAGGAGTGGGTGTGCCGGTATCCTTCCCTATAAACTGTGCCCAAATTGTAAGACTTGAATGGTAAAAGAGAAGATTTGAAGATCAAATTTTTAAACAAAATGCAAGTGACCGGTATTGTTTCAACAGTGCTTCACTATGAGTTAACACTACGTTAAAAGTTAGTAATAAAAATATTTCTGTGCCAAAGGAGTGAACAAAAATGTCCTAGGATCTTTGTGGGTGGAGTGTACCCTCTTAGTTTTGCCAGCTTGTGTGCTTTCTCTTATGTATTCATTAGATTAATTGGGTTTTATTGTGCTTTAAATTTTTCCTACATTGCAGCACAGACTCTAGAATTCTAAGGTTATCTCCGGTAAGATGAATCAAAAAGAAATTTTCTTCAGTTCTTCCAGATTGTCCCTCCTCTGATGACTCACTCTAAATAGGTACAAGGGATGCCTATCCCTTCAGCAGTTTCCTTATATTGATTTTTCAAGGTATTGAATCCTATATTTCAGTAATTATTTCTCCCAGTTTATTCTCCTATATTTTATTCGTATCTCCAGTCTTTTGAGCACTTTGAGATGCATAAAACAATTAAAAAATGCAATTAGACAGAGATAAAGCATGCACAATGAAATAAAGACATCATAAAATGTTACAGAAAATTTTAATGGTCTAGTGACTGGGGCCATGGGACAGCACTAGGAGCTTGTTTATTCTTCAAAAACTAGCCTGGACAGATTGGTACAGAACCAGTTCAGTGAATATAAGTGCTTCTCTGCTAAAATGCTAAACTGGGGACAGTGGGGTTCACTTCCCAGCTTTACTAAGTATTAAGGATATAAAATTCCACACATCCACTGATTTCTCCTCTTTCTTAGGCTCCCAGCTGAACAAGGGGAAGAACACTCCCTCTCCCACCCCAAAAGTTTTTGTATTCAAGCCACAAAAATTCATTTGGCAGAAGATTTTATTCTCACTAATAGAAAGGAGAATATGTGAGTAGCTAGGGTCACCATGTGAAGCTCTGTGCCTATGTGATAGCTGAGTAAAACAGCTCTAGGAGGTCTCCTACACAGCCCTATGACAATGACCTCTCTTGCTGTCTCCTTGGGCATGCCATGGGTTTTCTGTTTTGAAGTTATGCTGTTTCATAACAAATTGAGGAGAGAGGAATTTGTATTTGCTAAGATTACATATGGGTGTCTTATTTTGCCAGTTCCTAATGAGGGATTTATGTTTCTAGGACATGTTTACACACCCCTCTGCCCAGGCTGAGAGGACAATTTATCCACCTGTGCTTCTTAGCACCTAGCCTCCTGCAAGCCTTTCCATCCCTCTTCTGCCACTTCACTGGAAGCCTGTCCAATTAAATACAGGAAGTGACTATGGTCTTGTCAAATGTTGATTAAACTTCAGCTTCCAAGATGAAGGACTATTGTTCTTCCAGGTCTTAGTGTGAAGGAATCTTGCCTAATAAATGGTTTGAATGAAAGTCCTAAACAATGTAACAAATCTAGTCTGAAAGTATAATTAATTCCGTTTAATTGCTTGGTGTTTCCAATTTATGCTTAAAGGATGGAGAATCCAAAGTAATCAATGCTTAGCATCAGTGGACATTGCCATTTATTGTTTGGATAGAGGAAATTCTTATGATTTCCTAGTCTGGAACATGGACTTGATTCCATTCACAAAGCTGTATAGTTATGCCCTTTAGTTAATGTGCAGAATTCATGTTTCTCATGCTATTTTATACAAGAAAGCCAAGTAGTGGGAGGGGAAAAAAAATCATCAGTAAAAGATATTTTTTAAAGTTTAAACATTTATGAGGAGCAGGGAGGCTAGTTATTTTCCTGTCCCTGATCATTTTTTCTGTAGTCCAGTCCAGCTAGATACCACTTTAAAATGGATTACATCAACAATTATAAATGGAAGAGCTTGTAAGTTTGTATTGATTTACTGAAATCACAATATAATGACAGTCTACTTACAGATTGTGTCTACTGTGAAGGTGTTTTTTTTTTTTAAAAAAAAAAAAAGTAGAAAAAAAGTTTACTCACTGGATACTTATGTAAAAGCAAAATCTAAGAGACACTTAACACACATCAGCACTATGACTAAAGCTTAAAATCTGTTAATTTTCATGTTCTGCATGGTTATCAATTCAGGTTTTCATTGTGCATCATCATTCCACATTTAGAGTTCTCATCCAAGAAAGCACTTAAATCTACTGAGCATTCATTGGTTGTTACTTTTTTGACACCCAGTTTTCGTATTCTGTTTAAGTTCTGAGACCACCTCCTTATCATAACATGGTGCTCATGCATCTATTGGCATGTTTTGGTTGACTGGGACAAGACTGTGTTAGCAACCAGATTTACAATAAGTTTTATAAATTACCATGGGGCCTAACATCATGACATATCCCAAAGAAATGAGAACCAGGTGCAGACATTGACACTGAAAGTCTGGTAGCAGTGCTACTGCTCACTGTCTTCTCTCTTGCTCACCATCTCTAATTAATTTGCAAACTGTATCTTAGTAATGTGAATCCCTGATTCATCAGCTAATAATAGGTGATGGCAAAGAGAATATGAAAGCTGAAAAAGGAGAAAAGCAAACAAAAAAAGTGAGGGGGGATAGACAAAAGACTGATCAGCTGGGAAAAATAGCAAATTGAAATAACGAAGTTAGCTTTTATTCTAAAATTTTGAAAATGATTCTTCAGAGCATCCCTTTTAATTTATTAAATATATATATATTTACTTGTGAAACAATAGGTCATCCTGAAGTTTTTGGAATGAAAAACTGAAGGTTAAGGATCCTTTAGGATATCCCTTATTAAAGTTTATTATTGAAATTTATGTACTTATCACTGCCTTTGGCTCAGAACATTTTAACCTTTGTAATCATAGCCTTATAATAGAATTTTTTAGGTAAATTACTTAGTGAAAAGCATTGAGGAAAGATAAAATTAATCTCCATATGTAGGATCTGTCAAATGTATATGTGTATTACCAATAAAAGTGCAATAAGTCTGAGAATGTAGGTGTTCTGTCTGTTGCACTGATTGCCATTAGCTGATTTAGGTGGTTAATCTAAGCTCTAGAAATACACTAGAAAATTTTCCTAGTGAATAATTCAGTTATGGTGAGATACTGAAATATTAGTGATCAATAGCTGGAATTGAGACACTTGCAACTAGAGATCACTCAGTTGTCAACAAATTGTGCCAGTAAAGATAATCTCACTGTACTCCAGAGTTAGTCTTTGAAATCTCATTGTCTTCACAGGGCTGAGTGAAGAAGGAAAGAATGTAGCAAGAAAGCTAAAAGCAATCCAGATATGGACAAGCCTGTGAGGAAAAGCATATTTTAAATATGAGAATCTTTGGAGAATTCATTCTTCTCCTTTTGCACAAAAAACCCTCAGACTGGTGCAGTTTCTGATAGCCACAATATTGCCAATTGTTTCATAAACATAATGAGTGTTGTGTGCTACATATCCTAACACATTCTTACAATGTGGGTTTCAGCACCATTAAACAGCCAAAGCTTGTATTTAGTGTTTGTAAATCATGGGGCTTTTATCTAAGGATGCCAGTAATTAATTGCTGCTTGCTAAAGAACTATATCAGGAGGTCAGCTGTTCTGAAATAGAATAAAGGGGAGAGCTCTGCTCAGCCAGCTGCTGGAGCATTTTGGAGGTGCTACTCAATTTAATTGACCATTGTGATCTGCACTGGAGAGGTAGTCTATTGAACTATTTTTCACCCCTCTCTCAGCTCTCTCTTTGCAGTTTAATATTGCAAAAGAAACGACAGCTCTAAGCTTTGAGTCTCTTCTCTTGAGCCAAATATGTATCACGATTAAATTTCTGATTTTGGTACGTCTGTAGTCTTCTGGGGGTGAACAATTTGCCCCACTGTCATCCTGTTTTAGAAGTACTTCATCATGGCCTCCTTCTGGGTAAGAGGGCACACCCAGTGTGAGCTGTATCTGGGGATATGCAGTGTGAGGACTGTAGGGGCACTTAAAGTGCACAATATGGCTCTTCTTTGAAATGTTAATGCAAATGTAACTATTGGGAAGAGATAATTGTTTGGTAAATCTTTGTTGTTCACCTGTGTAAAATGGATGCTTTCTGTCACTAGTATAATAAGAGCTGAGGGCACAATGATTATTTTTGTTACGCTGCTCTTTATTTTTATAGTGAAACAAGGCTGACCCTAACAAAATAAATGTCATTTTCCTGGGTTTCAGGAATAAAATTCTCTGATTAAAGCAACTAATTGCCACCCTGTCATTTAGGGTTGAAGACCAAAGACCAGAGAGAGACTGGAAATTGAGGATGGAGGCTCAGGTTGGTCAGGGAGTGGGGACAGGTGGGACAGCTGCAAGGGGTGTGAAGTGTGGAAGGGGCATGGGGAGAGTACTGTCAAGGATTACAGGAAGATAGTGCGCTACAAGGGACAGTAATAGAAAAGAAAGCAGTCAGCGAGTAGTACATGGCACTACAGCTTTTAGGTTTTGATTTTTTTTCCTTTATAAGGGTGGAAGATACAGGACAATTTTAGGCAGTTGCTCTCTAATGCTTCCAATACCAAACAGTAAATATCATTCCCTTTTTGCCTCTGTGCAGAGGTGTAATGCTTAAGCCCCTACTAAATGTGAAAATGGAGCTTGAAAAGAGAGGTTCTGACTCCTAATTTTTATGTTTATATGGTTGGCAATGGTCTTTCCAAAGACCTCATGTGGAAGAGATGCTCCTGAGGTGCCATTCAGCTGAGCTGGTGGCTTCTGGAATTTTGTACTGATCTCATAAATTTTCTGAGATGTTGATGTCTCTCTACTATGAATCTCCAAACCTTCTGAGATTTGTCCATAGTTAGAATAATTTCTTCGCTGTTGTGCACAATTGTTAGGCAGCATACTGAGAAGTGCTTTAATAAAGACATCACTTTAAAGTAAGCTACTACCATCTGTTCTACCCTCTAATTACCAACAGGTGAAAAAGGGGGGGAGAGAAAGTAATTCACGAATGCATCATAATGGCAGATAGGAAAAGAAGTGGCATAAAACTATGCATGTTTCAGAGTATGGTCTGCATCACTTAGGTTGTTTTCAGGATATCAGAAATTTAACCTGGAATGGCATGTTTGTAAATAGGTATGCCAGAGCCTTCTCTTTTGGTGTCAGTTATTTAGCAGTCTGGAGAAAACCATGGATGTCCTCAGTAGTTTGTGTTTGATATAAAATAAAAGACATGTTCAGAAAAATCATCTGGTAGGCAGTGGGTTGGGACTCAGAAGACTTTAGTTCATTTCCAGTTTCCATTCACTTCAACCAAAATAAACAATTGGGTATCGAATTCCCAGCATAGCTCTGGATTTGATGCTTTGTGTGGCTCACATAGTACTTGCTTGTACTTATAAAACAGGAATAGCAACACCGTATTTCATAGGAGTGTTGTGAGGATTCAGTCAATTTAGTGTTTGTGAGACACAGGCTCCTGCCTGACAGGAAGCGTATACGATGCACTGAGATATGAGGGCTTTGATTTGATTCCCTGCAGCCATTTCTGACATGCCTATTTCACCAGTATATGCTGCTTTCTCTGTCATGCTTAAATCTTCGTAACAAATACAGAGTAGGCCGATACTGAAGGATGCTCTGTAATCCCTCTGTTGCTGTGAAACTACATATCCTCATTCCCAAAGGTGCTGCCCACTGTGGTTCATGCTGCTGCAGTAGAACCTGAAAAAAACTCCTGTGGTTGTAATGCTAATTATAATCCTCAGCCATGGGATGAGTGGCCAAGCAATGAAACAACATCTGCTTGAAGAGACTTTCTTCACCCTGGTTATCTTGGAGGCATGCAAGCTCTGAGCCTCTCTCTCTCATAGCAGCTGTGTTGCTGCTTCTGGTTAGCAATTATGCACTACTTTAAGCTGGGGAAACCCTGACCTCCTGAAGCAAATCCCTGCAGGTCTTGCAATATGTTTATGCATTTACTTAAATTATTAGAGGAATTATCTGAAAACATCTGAGTGCACTGCACAAACTGAGCAAGAAACAAACTCAAAAGCACATGGCAAAAAAGAAACTTGGATAACAGTTAATGAATCAATCCTTTGTCAGGCAGAATCAGCTGGTATCTGATCAGCGTGGATGAAAAAATCATTGTGTATTCACAGAGCTTGTCCTAAAAATGTGTCAGTACTTTAGTATCAAATATGGTATTCAAAAGGAGAAGCAGCAGCCATATAGATCCTCCTCCCCCAGTTTCTCCAGTTGATATTCTGAAGATTTGGTAACATATATCTCTTTTCTTGTCTGTGAATAGGTCTGTTATCTCCTGTTCTGTTTATATTTTGGTAAAATAAGAATTGGAGCATAAGTCTCCTTCTTCCTTTTCCCCTCAAATACTAGGGGACTGAGACGTAAGTTTTTCCAAGACAATGCTATCCAACAGCTGCAATCAAGGCATTTTCTGTGCTGAGGACTGCCAAAATCCCACCTATGCTTTTGAATAAAAGGAATAATACACAATCCTGCCCCAGTTCACAATAATTTTCTGCAGTCACATGATGTAAGGGGATTTTAGCCATGGTGAATGCTCTCACATGCTTGTTTCAGTTAATGTATTAAACTCAAAACGGATTGCAAGCATACATTTAATCTTGTCCCTAAAACTGCTTGAATCCTTAGGCACTACAGGAATGTAAATTGCTATTAAGTTTGAATCCCTAACATAAAGCTAAGAAGACTTTGTGTCTGTCTTTCAATGCATTTTGATGCAGACAAAAGATGGTCCATAAAACCCTCTCAGGTAGCACATGAATGTGTAACTGTTAGTCTTTCCTTTAAACAAAGCAAAATAATCTCAATCAGGAACTTATTGCAGCTGGCAAATCTTTAAGGATGCCTATCTTATAGTGCAAGAGTGCCTATCTTACAGTGCATCCCCATGTGTAATAAAACAATCAGGGAAGGCAGGAAAGTAGCATGGCTGAACAAGGACCTGCTGGTCAAACTGAGGCGCAAGAAGGAAATGCACAGGCAGTGGAAGCAGGGGCATGTGGCCTGGAAAGAACACAGAGATGCCATCTGGGTGTGTAGGGGTGGGATCGGGAAATTCAAGGCTCAGATGGAACTGAGCTTGGCAAGAAATGCAAAGAATAACAAGAAGGGATACTATAGGTACATTTCTCAGAAGGACAAGGAGAATGTACCTCCTCTGATAAATGAGAAGGGAGAACTAGTAACAACAGACATGAAGAAGACTAAGGTACTCAAGTTCTTTGCCTCAGTCTTCAATGGGAGTCAGATTTTCCACATGTCTCGAGTCCCTGAACCTTTTGGCAGGGGCTGGGGAAGCACATTCCCTTCCACCGTAAGCAAAGAGCCATTTTGAGCCCACCAGATGAAACTGAACAGGTACAAATCTATAGGGCCCAATTACATGTATCCCAGGGTCCTGAGGGAACTTTTGATAATATACTTTTAGAATCATGAGCATTATTTCCAATAAATTATTTCAAAATTACTTGTGTACTCTTGAGTTTGCTCAGAAAAATGCCTGGAATTTTGAGATGGCCTATGGCAATAAAATTATTTCTATTCCTTTATAAGGAATGAAACCTAGCTTTTTTATTTTGATATATTTACATTTGTATTACTTGCTGAATATTTCTTAGCATGGGAGAAGTATTATTTCAAGGAGAAAGGCTAAGTAAACTTTATTTTTGTTGAATAAGCATAAATGCTAATACAAGCAACATGCTTGCTTGTGGATTGGTTATTCAAACTGAGATTATTAGTATGAAAATCATTGCAGGGAAAAGATGCTGCCTTATTACTTAGCAGATCCACGTGTGTATTCAAAGTCATAACATTTTCTCTAGGGAGACAAATAACATTTCATTTATTTATTTTTCTATTAGCTCTGCAGTACTAGCTTATTTTATATAAACTAAGTTGTCTTATATATCTCTCTGCAACAGCAAAATAATCCCTCAAATATTATATTAAGGCAAGGAGAGAACCATAACCAATTGGTATTGCCCAGTCTGACCAGACGCATGTTTCATCAAGGTGTTGGGGGGAATTGAAAGTGGAGATCTTGGGCTCAGGTGGTCTGGCACCTGAATTTTTGTCTTAAAAAGTGGTGGTCCCACTACCATTCCTTCTATTCCTCTGCTTGATCTGTTAGAGAATGATTTTTTTTTTTTTTCTCAGATATTGTTTCCTTTTTAATTCACAGATTAATTTAATTAATTTCATTTACAGATTTAATTTTACAGATTTAATTAATCTGTACTCTCAGTTAAGATCCATGATTATTAATCACACATGGAAGGAGGCATTCAGGCTTTGAACAGTGGGTAAAGATCAATATTTAGAGAACTTTCTCCCAGTTCCCCTTCCCAGACTCCTAACTCCTCCTATCTATCTGTGGGCATCACTGCAACCCGGGTTCTAAGGTATTTTCATGGGCAAACCACTCTGTTTAGACATGGGGCTTTTCATTTTCCTCTTTTTTTTTTTTTTTTTTTTTTTTTTTAATAAAGCCCAAGAGCATTTTTTTCAGAGCTGACAGACATCTCACCATGGTAATGAGAATCTTCTATTTCTTCTGAGAATGTCCAAGGAACTGAGTCATCAAACAAATAAGAGAATCTTTCATGTTTGCAAAGTTGACAGTTCTAACAAACACCTTCACTCTTTTTTCCTGGGGCGGATGTAGTTGTCTTTACAAGAGGGTTAATTATATAAATGAAGCACTTTCTATTTTGAGATACAGACTTAATGAAGTGAGATCTTGGGACCTTTTAAAGCCTGATGCATGGGGAAATAAATACAAACACTACTTGGGCCAATTGGTTAAACGTGTTAGGTAACAGAAAAAAAGAGAGAGACCAAGTACACAAGTTTGAATGGAGAGTTAAAAAATAATTTTAAAAAGTAAAAGAAGGAAGAGAAAAGAAAAAAAAAAAAAAACCTACCTACAAGGCAGACTGAACATTCATATTGCTAGGGTGATCCCAAAGCAGAATGCAGCCATTATTTGGAGAGGAAGGAGTTTGTAAAGAGGTGACAGGCTGAATTGATTTAAGGAGCTGAGAAAGAAACAATTATTTAGGAAAAGAAAAGCATAAAGATGGGTAAAGGTTTTCTTAAGTCCGGAACAAAACCCAACACAATCTCTTTTCTGAGGTGACGTAAATTTTATTTATTTATTTATTTATTTTTTTCAGTGTTTTGCAGGGAAGTGTTATACAGAGTTCAGTATTGGGCATCCTGGGTTCAAACATTTCCAATACATCCATCATTCTTGTTCAAAGGCTGCATAGTGGCAATTGCTCTGAGTGTTTGTTTGGATTTTTCCTTCTAGATGAGGATGGGGTGAGCAGGGAACAGACATTTTTCTATTAGAGAAATCTATGGCCATAACAAAGGCATTCTGGGGCAGAAGAAAAGTCCTGCAGATTTATCCTGGGTCCCACTGGATCCACCTTAAATACCCTTAAAGAAATCATTCAAATTAATGGGTGTTTTACATAGCTTCAGTTATGAAGTTATGTGTGTATCTGGAACATCTGCTGTCAATTTAGAATAGATATCTTGTGAATATTGTGTTTGCAGATGTGTTAGAAAAGGTGAATCCTAAAGGTACATAAACCACGGGTGAGGGGTATAAGGAGAATGTTATGTATATTTCATATCTTTCAAGGTCTAACTGATGCTTTTCAAACCTTTGTGTTGTATCTCATGAGGGCCTGATTCTGCTGGTGTGCATTAAGCATGTGTGATGAGATCAAATCAGATCATTACTCTACCTACACTACTGAGATCCTGGGGAATGTAGGCCGAGAGATCTCTGGGTGCCTTCAGTGGTTTGGGACTGCTCTGGCGCAGTCTGTGAAAGCTGTCGGTGTCTGTGGCTATGCTGAGGGAGAAGGTTTGCCCTAGGGGATAGCTCCTGAGGTCACAAACTGCAGCCACCCAGAATAGGGAGTATTCTGAAATTTAAATTTCAATTGGAGGACCTAATGTCCTTGTTATTACCCCTTTGTATACATCCCAAGTTCTCCAATATGAACTTGGACAAAATTTACCTTTTGGGAGTCTGACTTCTGCCATTTTTGAGCTCCCACTGTTCTTTCCCTCCACTGAAGAATGGTTTAGGTAAACTGGGCTTTTTTTTTTTTCCACTTCTTTCTCTTTGTTGTTGTTGTTGTCATTGTTCTTTTCTGGAGAAGGAAACAGAATGATGAAAACAGGAGAATTCTTAATTGCATAGTCAACATCTTACCTAAATAGAGAATGCTTTTCAGTATGCAATTTTTATTTGGTTATTCTTTTGGCTAAGTTTGGCTAGTGATACTACACTCACCAGTTCTTTACTTAAAAACAAACAAACAAACAAAAAGTCTTTTTTTCTTTCTGAAGTCTGTCTTTAAGCCTCTTGAAAGCACTGGCACAAAATGAGGAGTCAGCATCCTCTCCCTGCCCACAGAGATGCATCCAGTGCCTCTGCTTCCTCTGAGAGCAGGTCAGGATAAGTGTCTCCAGCTGGCTGAATGCTGCAGAGGTGTTTTCACCCTCTGCTGTGATTGGCAGCACATATCAGCCTGTTTTATGTGAACAAAGCCAGGGAGCGAGAAGCAATAGGACAAGGATCCGCTGAGGCTTCAAAGCCAAGCTTTTCCCACTTAAATGTCAGTCGACTACTGCTTGTCAGAAGCACGGAAAGCCCTGACAGGAGGAAATTGAGTCTTTTCTGCTCATTTAATACCCACATAGCAGCAGGCCATGTGCAGTGCTGTGTGGGGAAACAAAGCATGACCAGAACGAGCAGAAGACAAGGCTCCGGCCTGCAAGCCATCCCACCTGCAGACACCGCAGCAGGCCCTGGCCCCACCAGCTTCCTATTTTAAGAACCCACCTTGGAGCAGGGGGAGTTTCCTGATCTGCCTGCTGTTGGACTAGAAAACAGCCTCACTGGCTGCTTTTCCAAACCTTTAGGCAGCCCAAAAACAACCTGTTCTGGCTATTTTTATGTTTCCCAGAACATGTAATCATGCATATGGAGGCAAGGGTGCATTGTGTCTGCCAGGGCAGACTCTGGCCCCATTGATGAGATTGTCCTCTGGGCCAACATTGAGTTTGGCAACCTTGAAACACCAGCAAGACTGCATGGGGTCTGGGGGTTGAAATGTGGGGTCTTCTCTTGTAATGGGGCTGCATGGCCAGGATTTTAAGAACAAAAACTTATATTCCTTGAATGTGTCACAGACTTTGGAGGGGATTCTTTGGAAATCAAGCATACTACTCTTGTGAGGTGTTTGGGAGGAAAAGGGCCCTGACTCTGCTTGCTTTGAACTGTTCCGAAATCAGGTTGAGTGGTTCTTATCATAAAAATAAAGATTGTAGTCAGGGTTACTCTGATGGGAGCTAATATTTCATCTAGTTGCTCATAAGACAAGTGCTGCAGATGATTTACCATGATCTGAAGTTCACACTGCAGGTATTACTGCCTGAGCAAATAATGCTATTAATTGTTTGATTTCATTTGTTTGTTAATCTCTCTTGGATATGTTATTTGCTGTTGTCATCAAGATAAATTTGCACCCTACCAAACTGCAAATAAGCACTGCTACCCACACCAGTTTAATCACACCAGTGCTTTCAATTAGCTTAACTCTGATTTACATGTGTCTTAGGAAGAAGAGTGCCATACCTAGCAAGTCATTTTTTCTGTGTCAAAATAGCAATATCACAATGAAGATCTGATCTCAATGACTGTAATTCAACTATGAACAATAGTATCTAATCAATATATTAATTAAAACTTGTAACATCATCTTAATGGAAACGTGTTGCAAAGTTAAATTGGATTTTTTTTCCTTTTAAATTAGCACAGTCAATTAACAGCTGTTTTACATATGCAATTATTTTCAGTGGAAAGAAAAGCCGAGTAAAACAATAAACCTGTATAGGGTTAGATTACAGTTAGGTGCTTTAAGAGGATGAAGAGAGAGAGCAGAATAGAAATGCGGACCAGGATGCTCTGGATAAGTTCCAGTTTACTAATCACATCCCACTTAGTCAAAGCTGTCTGGTAGTTTCAATTAGTTGCTGTGTTCTCATATTTCCTTGGAGGGCTGGGTGCTTTGCAACATGAAATTGGAAAACTGCTTCACCCTATGTGTGCCTGCCTTTAACTCTCAAGTGACACAATTCTCAAATAAAAGATCTATTTCAACTTCATTTTTTGTGTGCAGGAAAGGCTTTTCACTTTTTTCTCTCTCTAAGAATGTAGATAAATATGTATGTTTTCTTTAAAGGATGCCTACATACTGAGTCTTCCTTTGGGTAAAACACAGTGCCTTTTGCTTTCGTTATGGAACATTTCTGAATAAAAAATTGTCATATATTTTTTGCTGAAAAATCTGTTTGTATATTTTCCAGCTCTGTTTGCACAACTGATGTCCTCAGTAGACTTATTCAGCTCATTACTCAGACTGATTTTGAATGTTTTGATAATGATGTTCTAGTATTGAGTTTCCCCAGCAAGAAGACTTTATATTTGGCCCCTTTTGATGGGCTGGTGATGACAAGGGTTAAAAGAGAGATATTTCTGTCTGAAGGCATGGGATAAAAGATGAAGCTGTGTTTGTCCAGACCAAAACATATTTTTTGTTATTTTAGCATTTGCCATGTAGGCCATTAAGCAGTTTTAGTTATTCATACAATGTGGCTTGATCATGAGATTTAGATCCTGTAATGCTAAAGGGATGGATCAACTCTTCAAAAGGGGACTTCAGAGATTAACTCTCTTCACCCAATTTCAAAATGAATATTCAACATTAAAATGAATTAAATCTGTTTCATTCAAAATCCAAAGACTGCCAAAATCAGTGGAAGACTTTCTGTGAACTTCAGTGAGTTCTAGTTATAAGTGGAAAGAATTTTGCAGGAATAAGAACATCAGAGCAGTCTTCAAAATTGGATTGGATAGGAACAGTTTGCATTTACATAGAACTCTTACCCTAAGGATTTTGTTCTACTTTGAAAATAGAGTCCTTGAACAAGCTTTAACTCCATTTAAATATACATGCATATAGAAAGAGATCGTTTTATTTAAGATGTGGTTTGTTGTTCTTTTCCCCATTGATCATAACTTCTTAATTGTGCACTTTTTTCCTTCCTTGTGTTTTTTCAGTATTTTTCACCGCCTCTAGCCAGGCATTAGATTTCCTAAAGCAGCCAGATCCCTGTCTTGACAGGTTATTAATTATCACAGCTGGAGGTGGGGTGTTGTGGCTGCTCCTTGCTGTTTGTCATTTGACAGTAAAACTGGATGAAAACTAAGGCTTTGGAAGAAAATAGGAATAAACTCCAACATTTGTATACAGTGCACATTGGCTGAACAGCTGCTGGGTTGTTTTTCAGACCATCTCTGTCTCTTATCTTTCTTTCCTGAACTTCTCTTTTCTGAGCTCAGATACTTTAAAATAGAGAATAATGTTATAGCAGCCCAGTACAGAAGGTAAAGAATTGTTGTTGAGTATCTCCTGCCATACTTAGATATTTCCCAGAATTCTGCTGAGGTGGCATAGTGATGACAAGATACATTCAAAACAATCTTCCAACAAGAAGTCGGGTTACCAGGAATTGCTGGGGAATCCTATATTGTCTATGTTAAGCTGTTTACTAAAATTACTCTTTTGGCCAGTGATTCATTTTGTTTGGAGTGTTGACTCAGTCATTGATTTCATGAATGTTTGCTGTGCTGAGTGTGAGTGGCTGGGATAAGGTGGGTGTTTGCAGAAGGATGTTCTTTGGGTTGACTGGAAGCTTTCTGCCAACATCTACACCACTTGCACAGTAAGACAAAGCAAGGCTCTCTCAGGTGTGCTCCATGTGTCACCAGAAAACTCAGCACAGAGCCTTTAGAAATTGTCATCTCATTAACTTCTTCAGGCACCTTTGGGACTGACCTTTGAGCAGGGACATAGAGAAGGATTTGGGACAGTTTGTGCAACCCACACCAGCACATATGATTTCCTGAGAAAGGTTAACTCATATTTGTGTGAAACTCTGAACCCCCCCCTCTTTTTTTTTTTTTTTTTTTTTTTTTTTTTTTTTTTTCTCCAATGATACTTCCCGGGTTTAGCTGCTTATAAGTATCTGAAGAGCATTCAACATCCAGGAGAGGGCAGTGCTGCACTCAGGCATCGTCTGGGTCAGGTTGGAATGCCAGAGCCGTTGAGGATTGCAAGTGTTGAGAAATTATTCTCATGTAGTCATTTCACTAAATTAATGGCAGATTCTTCTGCCACGTTTACATTAATTTTATTTTTGTATCTGGTCAGTATCTGTCCTGGAAGACAGTAGATGTCATTAAGGTAAATTCTGACAGCGGGACTACCTTGCTGTTTCATTTCTCTTCATAGTTAGAATGGGATCTTGGAGGAGGGAAAGGGAAGGCTGGTGATGCTAAGGTGGAAGTTAAGAATATTGCTAAAATGGAAAGACTTTATCACCCAAGGAACATTGAAATGCTTGCTGAAGATGAACAAGCTCTGTTTCTTTTCCCCTTTCTGTAGGAGTTTTGCAGTGCCCAGATCCTTCAGCCAGGGTATATCCATCACCATTAATTCACTCACAGAACTGTGCCAGGCTTTCTCATTCATTTCATCCCAAAGGACCCCAGCAGTCTCAGCTACACTCAATTGTAGTCTCTAAATCTGTTTTGTTCTGATCTTTTCCGTGCTTTGCAGCATGATTCCAAAGCCTTACATTGGCACTGGAAGGAGGTGGGGATTGAGATGATAACAAAGCAGTGGCCTGAAATATGGAAGAGACAGACTGTGGGTTTGAACTAGCTGGAGCCAGGAGTGACAAATGCCCAGCTCATCCTGGCCTCTATACAGGAAGAAAGGGAGAACGATGGACGCACTTCAGCTCCCTGGGAAAGACATACGAGTATATATGAATTGAAGTGTTCCTGGAGCCACAGGAAGGGTCTGGCACTCCATGCTGGCAAGGGAGGTGTTTAATGCCCAGCAAGATAATAGAATTGGGACATCAGCCTGTGTCTGTGTAAAGGCTTCTGGCAGCACCTGCTATTTATCTCTTCTGTACTTGTTTTCAAAAATAGCTACCTTTCTACCTGAGTTTCTCTTGCAGAAATGGAGTCCCTCATGGTTGGCTCCTGCCTCCCACCTCACTGCTGCTCACTCAGTATCCCAGGGATGTCCACCACACAACAGCCTCCCTCCTGCTCCCAAGACAGTTACAGCTGAGACCATCACCTCCATTGTTTTGGGCATACGTATATGCTTATGACCGTCACTCAATCTACTACATGAAGCTTAAATTTCATGGTTCAAGTAACTTGAAAGGGCTGGAGAAGGCAAATTTTCCATGGGCAGCATTTTAATGTCTCTGCTCGTACTACCAACCCCCAAAATTCATCTTCCTCTTGCATAGCTGTGTCACATTACTAAAGACAGATTTCCATGAGGAACTGGTACAAGGGAGAAAGGGAGCAAGGAGTGGTAAATGAAAAGAGTGAAGGCCACATTCAGAACAAACAGGGTATGATTTTTCTTGCAAGGGGTAGTTAAGTTGTGAAAATAGTTGAAGGATGTTGTGGAAATTATTGATTTGTCTGGCTTTAGGGGAAAACTGGAAAAAAATATTGAAAAAGAAAACTGTATCTTCTTCACTTCTTCCTGCAAATACTGTACTTTAGAAACAAACAGCTTGGAAAGTGATGCTATGAGCAATCTCCATTTACCAGCCTTTGAATGTATACTATTATCTAAGGAAAAAAAAAAAAAAAATGAAAAAGTTGCCAACTAGATGAATTTTTGTCTTTATATTACCCAAACCTGTAGTGATAATCTGTCATGTTACATATTAACATCAACATTCAGAGGAAAGTTCTTTGCAAATTTGTCTTTAGGACAGCCTAGAGTACATGCTCAGAGAATGACTTTTTTCTTTTTTTTTATTTTTTCTTTTTACAATTCACCTCCTCCCTGCAGACATTTTAGAGTCACAATAAGCCTGAAGCTTGTATAATGATCTCAGATTTTGTAAACGAGGCAGGGTCAGGACCGGGGTTTATATGGCTGGATAAACCTTCAAGCCTAATCCAGCAGCCCTCAGGTGACATGAGAATTTCAAGGCTGAACCAATGCCACTGGATGATGGGTGCTACTGATCTGCTGTTTTTTTACAGATTTTCTCCCTTAGGTAATACACTTACCTACACATGAGGATGTTCAATGATGTATTTGTAATTGGGGCACACTCCACCTAATGAGAAAGCTTTCAGACTTCTCTTTGGTCATTAGTCAGAAAGATCCCATCAAACCCAGCAAGGGGACCAGATAATTTAAATGTTAATGTGGGGAGAGGTGAACATAAAAGAGCTATTCACAGCCAATACATTCTATTTGCTCGACGTCTGCTGCAGGGTCTGAAGTGAAATTATCCTGAAACATATCTGAGTGCAAATAGCTGGGACAGAAAATGGCAAAGTATTTCTTAAGCCAGTGACAGACCCATAAAAAGAAAAAAAAAAAAAGAAAAAAAAAAAAAAAAAAAAAAGACTTGCTGGGGGCTTTATCATCTTTCTGTTTTGTACTTTGAGAGAGAGACAGTCATTTGGAGATTACTGAATTGTTGTTATTTTGAAAACTTCGAAAGAGTGAAAACTGAAATCTGAGCAGTCATCATCTGATTTTACCAGTTCCTCCTGAAATGTTAAGTGTATATAATAATGCCTTTTCCTTATGGAGCCTAAACTGATAGTCATGCTGTTAAAGTGCTGCCATATTGTGCAAGGGAAGTAGCAGATGCTTTCTGCTGGGTGGTGTAATTTTTGTCTGTTAAATTTCTGTAAAGGTGATGGGCTCTTTGAAATGTTATATCTAGGAAACTCTATCTCAAATTTGAATATTTGCCATTGAGATCTAAGTACAGAACAGTTGTATGGTGGGGAATAACTACCCACCAGCACCACCACCTTGTTACCTTACTTATCCAGTTATCTCTGATGGATACATGTCACTGCCAGCCTCCGATTTACCATAAGTAAGTCGGTCAGTACCCTACCAGTTTCCATTCTTTCCCCATAATTGCTTCTCACATAGAAAGAAATGTGTTTTTTTGTTTGTTTGTGTTTTTTTGTTTGTTTGTTTCTGTTTTTTTTTTTTTTTTTTAATTATTATTATTACTCTCTGCCTCTCTGCCAGTGTGTGTTTACCACATAGCTCATGTAATGGATTTATTTTCTCTGCTGGCTTGCTGGCATGTCTGCTTCTTAGTTCATCATCTGTTTCTTTCTACAAGGAAAGGCTTCTTAAGTATGTGTGTGTGTGTGTGCATGTATAAAAGGGATGCAGACTTCCATTTGACAGTCATTCCTTGCTACTATCCCCTCAAGTTCAGCTACTTAAGTCTCAAAACTATGCTGCAGTTGGGTTCATGTGAAAGACATAAGGCAGATAGTTTATTGAGCAGCAACATATTTCAGTTTTTAGTATTTGCTGCTTTATAGTCTTGTATGAATAAAATAAGCTTGTTCAAAATTCCCTCAGAAAGGAATAATCTGGGAAAAGTGATTGAAATTTTGTTACTCTTCATTTTTCAAAATTGAAAGCTGTTCTTCAGTCAGAAATCAACATTTTATAATAAAAAATGTTCTTTAAAAAATCAGCTAGATTTTCTGGGAAAATGCTAATGAAAATATTGTTTGTGTATAAGAGAAAAATCCAGTAGTGTATTAAATGAGAAAGAACATATTTACATGGTTAAAATCTGTGGACTGTAATCTCAGTGCAGCATTTTAACTCTAACAAAGGTAGTACTTTTAAAGATTGAGCTATACAATGAGTCTGCATGGAGCAGAGTTAAGGCTTCTCAGGCAACCTTTACTGCTGCACTCTGCTTTTTATTTTATCATGCACACTGCACAAAGTATGACCTAATATACAACGAATTTTCATGCAGTGAGCTTGCACACCACATCAAGGTAGCTTCCTATGCTGTTAGAATAGGTACAGAGTCAAATGAGGCTTAAAAATGTCTTTACATCAAGCTGGACCATCTTGACCAGCAAAAACAGTGTCTCTTGTAGCTCTGGTTTCTGTGCACTGAAACAAAGCGATGCAGTGCTGACTTTCTTGTGCTCAGTGTCCTCCCACTGGCAAAAGCACCCAAAAAATTTGAAAGCTTCTTATTGGCTTGGTAACCTAAGGTCAGCCTCAAGGTTGGAGTAAGCTAACATGCTGTCTTCTAAGTTGTGTACCCAAGCCATAAGCATAACATTTCCTAACAGTGTCCAGTAGTTGGGGTGATATCTGGTACCAGAAAGCAAACATCAAAGGGGATTAACACCTTACACTCCCCAAGTTAGATTTTGAAAGCCTGTAGTCTCTCTGAGCTTGTCTTCTGCCTGCTAAAGGAGTAAGAATGATAAATGTCGGAGGGCTTCTGGAGCGTGCAGTACTGGGGATCACAAATGTAACAAAAATACTCTAAAAAGATGAAAAGGAAATCTAAGCCACCCTGGTTCTCAGCACTGAAAACTAGTAGAAAAATCTGGGTACATTATTTTTTACCTAGTTATCCTTCCATAGCTATTGTACCAGATATACAAGTTAGTTAATGCATCAGTAATTGATTCCACCATTCCCAGCACTGAAATCCCTTGCTGACATGTTGATGAAACTCAGCGCAGTTGGAGAGTCTAATTAAGTGCACAGCAGTTTATAAAGCTGGCTAAATTCAGATAAGATCCACTGTGAAACAGAAAAGTCTGACCAGCATAGAAAGCCAGGCTTTCTGTAAGTCAGACACTCAAAAAAAAAAAAAAAAAAAAAAAAAGAAATTTTGATAGGAAAAAAAAAAAAAGTACCAGTGAAGTGTGTGTATGTGTATATACTTATATATGTATATATATATAAAATAAATAAACATGGAGCAGAGTGATTGTCAAATGGGGTGATAGCAAAACCCTTGGTATTTTGTTAAATAACAAAAATAAAGTAGCACAGTGGTTTTCCAGCAAGTCAAGTCTTGTTTGGCACTTTAAACCACAAAAGAATACTTTTGAGCGTTGGCCAAATCCTTTCTCTGCTGAGTTTACTGAGATCTCTTTATCTGAATCACTGCATAACATTACCATGTGTGTTTATGGTAACAGCTCTACAAACCCTCTTGGATGAAAAATTAGTTAAACTGTCCACATATTTGATTAATTGATGAGTAATCAAATATCATCTAATACCCAGTTGCTTCAGCCAGACTGCTCATTAGGACTGAATTACAGAGCTGAGAGATGTATAGTTTTCTTAGCTATCACTGAGCTGATATTTTACTGTTGGCCATATTTGTTTTCCAGCTGCCTTTGTATTGTTTGTTTTGTTAATTGGGGGGCAGACACAATAGCTGCAGTTTTCTGTTGGATTTAGTGCAGTTTAAATCCAAGCTGCTCTAGAAAAGGGTGCTGCAGCTTTTCATTTCATCACAGGCTATTTGTTCCCCCATCTTCCTTTTGCCAGATACAATGCTAGTGTAGGTGTCCAACGAGTCAGATCAGGGAGCTACTATGGCTGAAAACAAATCTTTTTTTAAAAAAAAAAAAAAATGACAGCAACCACAAAAACACCTGTGTTCTCCTGAGTGCCCTGATTCCTCTCATGGCACAGCAAGGGCTGGACCAAAGAACGGACAGGAATTCACTACCAGGTGCAGTGAAATTATTTCTTTCAGCAGCGCTGCTGATTTAGGTTAGGCTTCAAAGTTATTTTATTCCATCCTATTACTTACTAGGAATGTATGCTGAAACCTGGCACAGGTCTATGGCGGTCTTGAAAACACTGTCATAACATAAACAGGAAAGATAAAGTATTCTCTGATACACAGAACATAGTTTTGAAGAGTCCTCTGTATCTTTGCAACCCATATTGATAAAGAAATGACTCACTTCTGTAGTCTCAATATAAAAATGTTGTGTTAGATGTAACTTTAATGGGAATCAGTGCTCAGAAATACTTTATGAATAGAGTAGGTTGCATAAACTGGAGATGACACTGGTCCTTCCCCTGAAAATCTTGGTTCTGTATAATTAAATCTCACCTGTCAATTTTGCAAATGCTCCAGAGATGAGCAAAATTATTTGCTATTAAATCTTACTAAATTAATTAGGCTATTTTGATGGACTAAATTTGATTCATTTCAGAAGTAGCACTTCAGTCTCTGTAAAGTCACGTTATCATGCTGGGGGCATAATACTGTCTTTGATAACATACGCTCCTTTCATGCAGATTTCTAGCCTAAATCCAGACCTAAGAGAAAAGCAGAATTTTTAATTTTTTTTTTTTTTAGAAGTTATTTTTTTTAAGTTTTGAGGGGATTTTTTTTTAGCATAAACCACATCTAATTTTTGCATGATGCTTTGTGTAAGCAAGCTGGAATGAATGATTGACAGTATAATCATTTGGTAATAACTATTACAGAACAATAAAGATTTTGCCTTCTTTTTAGTTTTCCATCCGCAAAGTGACGATACAGTCTCTTTCTCAGAGGAGCATTATGAAGATTTGTTGGTTAATGCTTGCACTGAAGTTTGTCTGTACTAAGTACTATATAATTATTTAATATCCCAGTTATGGACAGTTGACACTGTGCCACATTCTCAGAGTACTACTCATTTTTTATGTTTATTTTTATTTACATTTATTGTTAGATTCTGAAAAACTGAATGACACACTCTGAGTGTAATGCATCAAATACCAAAGCACAAATGTTATATTCTGCTAATACTAAGAATAATACTCTAGTGCATGCCATGTTTTATTTGTTTGCTCCTAATGCACAATAGAAACACTAACATTTTGTACAAACAAAACTGAAAAAATTACCTAACCAACTTAAAAAAAATCCTGCTATAGTTGTCCGGAATCTCAAGAAGACCCTTGGATGTTCACTCTTCTTCCTGTGGTCTTCATGTTGTAAAGACTGTGAATTGTGATCATGGTATGGATAAATTCACCTTTAGAAGATGGAGTTATGTATATGGTTAAATTCCAGGTGTGCTTAAAAACATGTCTGTAGTGTTGAAAAGTCTAACAAAAGCTCATCACTTATTAATTGGAAAGTAGTTTCAGTATGTTCAGTCAAGCACAGAAAATAGGAAAACTGAGTCATTGAATGTTCTAGCAGGAGAAACACTGCTTTTTCATAACAATTCAGTGGCTACAGGACACAGCACTCCATGCTCTCTGGTTTTAGCAACCACTTGTAATGAGCACTATCATTTTGAATGGGTTACATTTATTTGAATTTGCTTGCCTGGGTCTCTGAGCAAAATAGGCACCAACCCAGCACCAAACAACCCTGTTGCCAGTGGATGGAGAGAAAAGCAAGGAAGAGCATAACTCTAGAAATCGTGAATGCACTTTACATTAAATTTTGTTGGATATATATAAATGAGATATAAATAAACAGAAAATGCCTATGTGACTCAGTCACCTCCAATACCCCCTCCTATATACTGCTGCATTACAGAGTCATGTTCTTCCTTCAGTACACTGATCCTTCAAACTTGTTTGTCCTGCTGAATTTGCCCCAGGAAGGTAGGTGTCTTTCTGTGCATCCCTCAGAGCACAATGGTGGGACAAAAAGCATCATGGACTGACCGTAGCCCCCATTCCCCATTCTGCTGTGCTGCTCGGGGGAGGAGGTAGAAGAGGGTGGATGGGGGTAGGGTGAGGAGGTATTTTTAATTTGATTTTAGTTTCTCACTGCTCTAGTCTATTATTAGCAATAAGCAATATGTTACATTAATCTCCCTATGTGGAGTCTGTTTTGACTGTGATTATAACTGGTGAGTGATCTCCCTGTCCTTATCTCAATCCATGAGCCTTTTTTCATCATGTTTTCTCCTCCTGTTCTTTTGAGGAAGGGAAGTGAGGGAGCAGCATGGTGGAGCTTAGCTGCCCATCAGTGTGAAACCACCACATGGGCTTTGGAGATCTTTGAAGGGTGTCCTTGCACATGTCCTTTGTTTTCCTTGCACAAAGAGTGGACAGCACACAGTCTGGGTGGTCATAGCTTGTTAAAAACCCACCCTGGGAATTTTTGGATCAAAAATACAAATGCTTAATGAGATCAGATGCTGCCAAACTAGATTGCTTAATTAGTGTTATTTCACAGCTTAAGATTTAGAAATGAAGAGATCTTTCAAGTCCTATTTTAGGTGCTCAGGTTTTTCTTTAGACCTATGTGATTGGAAGAGATCTGTCTCCTTCAGCAGTTCAGTTCTGATTGTGTTTGCATTATCATGGCTTTCTGTAGTCACTCCTTGGACTTTCTATCTCTAAACCATGGTTGACTGTCAGAAATACAGACTGCAAACATTGATTCAATAGTTCACTAAAAGAAAAGATTAATGCAAGATCCTTAAGATGTAAGATTTACTTGCCATGACTTACCAAGAGTCTCAGTTTCATGAATTGTATGACTTTCACCTCTCCAAAACATACCCCTACCTACTTTTGCCTCTACATTTTTTATTTATTTATTTTTTCCTCTTGGAAAATATGATTGTTTATGGCTGTGTTCAGTCTTATGTCTGTGATCTCATCCAGCTTCTTGACTCTCTGCTACCCACCTTGGAGGGCTGCCCATCATTCTAGTATGTTGGCCACTGGCTTGACGGAGTTTATTTTATGAGACACTGCATGCTGTACAGCAGGAGAGCTGCAAGAGAAAAGCTTTTGCCTCCTCTGGAAGTGAGTTACCAGAGATCAGCTGCCTCACAATGTCTTGTTCCTGCTTGAGGCAGCAACTCTTAGCTCCTGAACTTTTCATTTCATTTCCATACATATTGCTGTCCAAAATTAATGCCTTTCACATTTCAGCATATGAAAATACGCAGTCAGAAAATCAGCACATTTGATAAGCAAGCAGATCATGAACCACCCATGAGCTGCATCTTGGCCACGATTATTATAGTCAATAAAGAGAAGCTACAGAAAAATTACCCATAACATCTAAATATGAAAGCTTTGAGAAAGGTATTAATGTTTTATTTATTTCCTGAGAAAAACAAAGATATGTCTTTGTCTTTCCTGAAATCCTACCAGAGGTACAGCAGGGACGAATCTGCTCCATAAAAACAAAATTACACAAAAGAAAATTAAACTAATAAAAAGAGAGAAAGAGATTACAATATCAATAAAAAACAATAGGCAAAAGAGAAAACAACTCCCCCTCCTTATTGTTATGCATCCAGAATTAGTGTCTTACTCATTTGTTAAACTTTTATGGCACTAGGAATCTCAAATACTAATTTTGTTCAGCATGAAAGTGCCCTTTATAGCAGGATGAATATGATGCTCCCAGTGCAGCCAAGAGCAGGCATCTGGGGAGATGCCAATGTTAAATTCCAGTCTCCTGGAGGTTTGTGGGCAAGATACAATGCCTTAATGTTTCTCCTACCCTTTCGCTGCCCTAACCTGCTGACACTGCAAGAACATCCGGTCAAAAATCATTTATTGAAAACAGCTGTAACAGAATTTTAATGTTGACATGTTCTGACTTTCCTTGGTAGTGAAGCTAACAATTCACTTTCCTCAAAGGTAAAATATTTTACCTCAAAAATGAATTGGAGTGCAAGTGGAAATGAGGTGTACGTACTTTGTGAGAAGGGCTGTTGGGTGGTGAGCTGTCATGGCTTTCCATGTGTCACCAGACTGCACTTCCAAGGGAACACTTGGGGCACCCCTCTCATCCTACTAAAAGAGGGTCAGATGAATCACAGTGAGGGTTATCCTAGGGACAAGGGGAGAAACAGGCAATGCAACAGCATTATTTATTGGGAATGGTGGGAATTCCTGTTGGAAAAAGAATATCCTTCATCATTCTGTGAAAAATAGGGAATTAAAGTTATACAAGTGACAAATTGAAA
>CM021703.1:27557366-27568174 GCA_011074415.1 Stictonetta naevosa | reverse complement strand
TTCTGTGAAAAATAGGGAATTAAAGTTATACAAGTGACAAATTGAAAAACCTGTGTACAGGGATGAAAGACTTTGCTTCAAGGTCTTCATATGGGTAAGTATACAGCTGAGCCCAATATGACTGGAATTGCAACACCCATAATAGAAATAATTAGCTATACCGGTGTGTTTGCAGAGGCTTTTGTTACTTGCTGAGCTTTATTTAGTGCCACTGTGTGTATGCTAACAACGCACACCATTCTCCAGGCCTTTTGAAAAAGTATGTCATTTAAACAGGCAAACATTACAGGGTAACCTTAACTATTGGTAAGAAGATGGACTAGAAATTATGTTCATGGCCATACTTGCAAGACTTTCTGATGATGATAATAATAATAACAATAAAAGAAGATATCATGCCTTTGACAAATAGAAACAATTTTATATCTAATAGGATTTAAGTAATAAAGGCTGAAGGGCTGCAACAGCTGCAAAGAGATTAGATACATTATGTTTTCTCAGTGTAATAAAACTTGTCAAATAAAGCTGAATAAAATCTTCTTATCTGTGTCTCTGCCTTATTTTTCCTGCAGCCTCTTTCCTTTCAGCTGATGTGGGAATCACCATTTCTCTGGAATGGTTACATGCACGACAGTTCAATTAGAGTCAAGTTAGTGAAAGTTATTGCTGGATTTGCTTTTGGTTGGGGCTTTCTTATGCAAAGGACATTTGCAGCATTTGGAAAGAATGAAGCAGATCAAAAAAACCTCTCTGCCAATCTATTACCAATCTCTGCTGATACTTACTAGACAACTGGGCTGGACTGTGTATAGCACTTTAGTACAATTCAGTTTAGCCGTGATTTACACCAGATCTGGATATGATTTTAAAATAAAAGATATCAAAATAAGAAGACAGCCTTCCCCAGTAGCACTTGACTCTGCCTTGGCTACTCCAACATTTTCCTCTGTGATGTCTGCCTTTTCTCCACTCTCTGCTCTCACCTCTGATACATCTCCACGCACTGTCTGGAGTCCTTCTCCTTTCTTTCTGCTCCTTCTATCTTGGTTCTCCCTAGGTAAAAAGCAAAGCATTGTCTTTCCAGGGCTGGTGTGGTAATGTTTGCTGAGAGCTTTAAGATCCGCAGATGGCATTTGCGTTCGAAAGTGTAAGTTGTTATTATTACTGTTAATAAGATATGACAGGCTGACATTTTGGTAACCTTTCCATGAAATCTAAAGCCAAAACTTATCTAGGTTACACGCAGACTTGGATTTTCCATGTGGTCTATCCTTCCATCCAGGCCTTTTTTTTTTTTTTTTTTTTTTTTTTTCTGAACTTGTGTTTGTGTCTGATTTAAATTATATGAGTACCTAAACCTGAGGTATTATTGTCTTAAATACTGACTAGGAAAAATGAGTGATGATGCATGTTTGAGCAGTGTTTCTGTTGCCTTCAACACATATTTGAACAAAGCATATTATCTTCTATGTCAAACTAGTGACTCTAGTAAGAAAAGCCAAGGGATCAGTCCAAGCTGATGTAATACATAAAGACACCAACATCATCCATAAATCAATACATATAGATTTAGGTAAATGAGAGATTTGCCCTCAGGTAAGAAAGATCTTTCTTATTTATATGTATCTATTCAAAATGTTTCATGCACTATTTCTGGGGGAACATAATCCAATATTAATTAAAATGTGTGTTGTGTTAGTGACCACAACCCCCCCCCCCCTTTTTTTTTTAATTAAATCTTTTCTCCTACATTTTTTCTCTCCTGATAGAAAACTCAGGAAACCCATGCATGGTGTCTATATGATAGCCAATTATGAAAAAAAAAAATCTGTACCCAGTTGCTGGCGCTGAAACTGCTGTCAAAATCTACAGTGTATTTGTATATGAAACAATTTCTGGACATTGTTTCAAATACTTCTTTTCCATGGGGTAGAGGGGGAAGAGAAATTTCTGTATGCATTTAATCTAATAAATTAGCTTTGTCTCGGTCCTAACTGAAAAGAGCTGTGAAAACCCTGGGAAAATAAGAGGAGGTGTACATCCTATGTCACCCTGCTGAGAAGTGCTGCAGCCAGCTCTGAGGGAGCCAACATGACGCCTTAGGGAGGTAACTGTATTAACCAGATCGCTCCCAGCCTCTGAGCTGGTACTGCAGCAGGCTGTACATGCAGGTTTATGGGAAGGGGTAGGGGTGTTAAGATGCCTCTATTCCTTTACTAGTGCTACTATTCTTTTTGTTCTGTTTTGTTTTGTTTTTCTCCTGGAGATTACCTAAATGACATTGCCAAGACATCCTTCTTTTAGCTTGTTTGTGATGCTGGCCATGAGGATGCCCTCCTGTTTGACTGATACAGCGGTGTCTTGTGATCAGCCTGCCTCAGGTGCAGTGGGGGAAATCTGACAGCTAGAAGGGTGCGTTAGTCTGGATTTGTGGAGTCTAAAGCAGCAAGGCCACCCAGTAGGTGGTATACACACATCACACTTGGCATCTTGCTCATCTGATCACAGCTGCAATACTGGTCTCCAGCATGGCCAGACTTTCTACTGAGCAGGCTGAAGAGGGAGTGCACTCTGTCTCATTCCAGTGGTCAGCATCTTCAGGGCTCTTAGGCTCTTTTCCCCAGCCCCCACCTCTCCATCTGTATATTACTATCATTACTACTACTACATTATTCTTCCTTAGAAAGTTAGGGAGGAAATATAATGGCAAATACTCTTCACTGGTTTAAATTACAAATAACTCCACTGATTGTAGTGCAGTTTTTTGATTTGTTTCCAGCTGTAGTTGTGATCCATTTGTTGAGATGGCCTTAGATATATGTGCTGATAAAATGTATTATATTAGTAGTCAGACAAGGAAAAAGAAATTAGAACATGAACATCTTTCCATCTGTCTCCCTCCCCTGTAAAGTGAGATAGTTCCCAGTGGCTCAGGTATAAATAAAGGCAGGAAAGAGCCTAAATAAAGTTGTTACTTTCCCAGGTTTTTATTTTTTATTTATTTTGGGAGGGTGGGGTAGGTATGTTTTTGTTGTTTTGTTGTTTTTTTAAAAAATCCCTTCCCACTGGGTTCTAATTGTCCCAGTGTGAGGCACCTGCATGGCTCAGGCCACTGGATGCAAATCTATTCATGTTTTGCAACAGAGCAAGGTTTTTTGTTTGTTTGTTTGTTTGTTTGTTTTTCTGGGAATACAGATAGGAGTCAAGAGTACAGAGAAAATAGAGAATTATATTTTCTGCTTAAATTTCTCCACCTTCCTCTCTTCCTGCAAGATTATGAAAAAAAATCCTGTGTGCAAGTAGATACTTGCTTCATCTCTTGTCAGAAGTTCACATTTTAATATTAGTTTCTTTCTATTTTGTTCAGGTTCTCTTCTTTTCTTTTGCTTGTAAAGGCTTAATGAAAGTTAGCCTGAGAGGAAATGGTGGGATTCAGGCTGTGGATAGTTTGCTGCCACCAAAGTCCTTTGAGCCTTATAGTTCATCCTTATCACTGCTGTTGAGTATAACTGTGGCATTAGATTGCTTTCTGGCATGGGTTTTCGCACATGATTGACAGATGTAACAAGCAGCTAGGCAAGAAAGTTAACTTGTTGCAGGACAATGGATGTGCGCATTAGAAGATTTCTGTAATGCAGAATGTTACGAAAGGCCATAACCTTATATTAGCGGTGGAGCTGGCTGAAAACCACTTAGTGCACAGAACTCTTCTGAAAATGTTTTGTTTGGGGTTTTTATTTTTGGCTAAATTTGCTCACTTTTTGTAATAGATCAGTAGCCAGTTCCTCGAGGTATTTCTTACATACCAGAAGCTCCCAGGACACAGGAACCAATTAAAGGCAGTTATCCTTTCTTCAACATTAAACCAGGGAAAGAATTGACAGAAATTTCAAGATCACTGCATGTGCAGGAGGTGGTTACCATTTCCATACAACTTTCAGACTAGCTTCACTCCAAGTGGAAACACATGCATGAGGAAGACCCAGCATGGCCTGAGGTGTGATCCTCTCCAAACTCTGCTTTTGATTCCCACCAGCATATTTTATTTGAAACAGTCTGCTTTCACTGGAGATACTCACAGCCAGTCAGGGAGCTACTGAAATATGTGACTAGCATGTAGAACAGATTTTGAATGACAAAACTCAGTGTAGCCGTGGCCACTGGTTGCAGAAAGTCCCTTGTGACTGTCTTTGCACCAGGTCCCAGATCATGTGAACATTCCTGCTAGTCACTCATCTTTTTTGTATTGGACATTTAGAAGTCCTACTGCCAGACCAAGCAGGAGTCCCGGTGTCCCTGCCTTGCGCAAGCAATGTTGTGCTCTTGGACTTTACCAGACTGAACTGATGCTGCTCATATTCCCCAACTGGTTCTGTATGAAATGCGGCACATTGGTGGCTGGGGAGGAGCAGGGGAAGGAAGCAGAACCAGAAGGCTGTGATGATCCTTCTGGTTTGCTCTTAGCTCACACTCAATATGCCTTGCAGCCTGGCCATTTTCATGGGCCTTGCTCAGGAGTATGGCACCAGTTCCAGCATAATGTTCTGAATAGATCTTTCCTATTTGAAATAAGAAAGAGGTATTGTGCTATAAACCTGAGGGATTTCTGGGCCTTAGCTTGGTGTTTCTAATTTTGACCTGCCCCTTTTGTCTTTTGCAGTAACTCATCAGTTTTTAAGCAAACCACGCTTGCAATTTTAAGCATAAATATAAGCTTTGTATTTCTCTGGAGTATCCCTATGAATTCATGGAGCAAAAATGATTTATAAAAATCTAAGCCTTCATTTATAATGTGCAGAAGGTCCAATAACCATATTATAGATGGCAACAATGTATAATTACAGCGCTGTCTTACCTGTGCTCATCTGAGTGACAAATCCCATTCCCAGCCAGTTTTGACTGAACAAAGGGGGTTGCTAAGATGACTTTCAACATGTTTTTAGTTTGAGCAACCCTCTTTTTTTCATGTGTTTCTGTCTCCATCTCTTTCCATTGCATCTTTAGGCAGGTGAAGACTTCTGACTCCTTTCTGCTTCACCAGTGCTTAAATGGCTGCAGTGTTTCTCTGCCAAAGTCATTGTGTTTCAGAGAGATGAAATGGTGCTGGTTATAGTGCAGTTTGTATTAGACAGTTGCAGAGAGGTATGTCCAGAATAAGGGACTAGGGACATTTCTGATTAATATTACTGAAGTTTGCTGTCTGTACAGCAATAGAGACAGAACTCTGCTACTTTAAATGCAACAAGTGCATCTAATGAGAGTCCACCTAGATAAAGAATGGGTAGGCAAGCATTCATCTCCCCAACCTTAGCTATCTACAGGGTACATGTTCAATCTGACCTCCTTGTCCAAGCTCCCTCTCTAGTCAGCAGAGCGTGTGATAAATCCCTTCTGTTTCAGACACCTCTCTCAGGCTTGGATTAATCATCTCAGAAGATAATCTTTCTCTATTGACTCTAGTGAAAGCTGATGTGACTAACGCAGGTTAGATACCTAGATTTTAGAGTGCTGATTTCCTTATTCCTTTGTTTGGTAGATTGAGGCCTTCTATTCTGCATGGACAAAGCAATCACTCCACGCTGCATGATGCCAGGTAGTGTGACTGTCAAATACCCACACTTACCTTAATTTCTTGTACCCCCAGCTTGGGAGCAAGAATAAGAAATTGGATTATGATTCTTGCTCTCCTGTCATTTCCTCAAGTAGTGGACTGATAAATCAGCACAAAATAAATACTTGTAATAAATGTGTGTAATAATTCTATTAGATAACAAACTATAATGAGTAGATTATTTTGACTGGGTATTTCTTATGTTTACACAGCAAACAGATCTATTATAGCTGGTTCTAATTGTCAAGGTTGAAAGAAATACATTGGTGCTGACTCACCTTTTAATTGGAATGAAAAACCTCTAACAGCACTGTAATATTATGACTTCCTTCTGACCCTGTGGAAGAATAATCAGAAAAGCAACAATATGCAGAGGCTCAAGGTGAGATTATCCGTCTTTCTCACTGGCAGCCGGAGCTGCTCAGAATGTTAATCAATGTTTCCAAGCTTGAAGCCATCTTCTTCCAGCAGCAAACACTTAAACTATTTTCTCCTTAAGGAGGTTGTCCCAATGGCACATCTTTCCTTTACACTTCACTTCTTGTACCCCTACACTTTCTGGACATAACTGTCATGGACTTTATAGCCCCTCTTCTTCCCTGTCCTTCTCACGAGCTGTTTTCCTGCTCGACAAAATTGAGCAGGGGAAATAGGGAAGGGTCTTTGCTCCATTGTGGGGAGGTGCTGCTGGATGTAGATCTTGAGCTGAATGCCTCCATGCTGCAGGGCCCATGTAATTGATACTAAAAATTCTGCCACTCTATAGGTAATGTTCTATATTCCTATAAGTAACCTCTAGAAAGATTAGGCTGAGGTCTTAAACAAACAAACAACAACAACAAGCAAAAACAACAACAACAAAAAACTCATCAAATTTGGCATCATGTTGTGGAATTTCATTTTGGCCAGCATCTGAATTGGCTCTTTCCTGTATGGTGTATTCAGAGTCACCAGCAGCTACAAAGTTTGCCATACTATTGTTTAGAAGTTTTTTTGTTCCTCTCACATGGTCTGCTGAGCTGCTATGCTGGAAAAGCACAGGATGGCTCACACTTCCCCGAAAGCTCCCCCTGAATAGGAAAGAGCTCAGCAGGAGAGCAGGAGCTCTCAGTCTGTTCCGTGCAAGGAGCAAGGGTTTAAAACCAGGAGCTGTCATTTGCTGCCAGACCAGTTTCTTTTCATAACAGAGCATTTACAGGCACAATTTGATTATGAAACACTTCACTTGCAGGAAATGACCAAAATACAACACATTTCCTAACTTTTAGATTTAAAGCCTGATTTAAAGAACTTTAAGGGGGATAAAACTGGTGTGAAATGGTGCAGATTCTTAGTGACCAATGGGAAAAAATCTACCTCCATCACCTAAGGATGAAGCCAAACAGCAGGACAACAGAAAACCAGCATGAAAAAAATCACCAAATAGAGCGTTTTCCAATATAATTATATATTTTATGAAAAGATAACTTCTCTTTTTCAGACTGCAATAGAAGTTTACATTTCTGCTTGTAAACAGTCCTCTGGGCACCTTATCTGTATTTACAAATAGTTTCCTTCCAAGTATTTGCTGTGTTTGTTGAAGACATGATAAACACAGGTTAGAGGACATAAAGACTAACATAGCATTATTTTCCATTTTTCCCCCTCCTCCTTTTTTTGTTTGTTTTGTTAGTTTTTTGTTTTTTGGGGGGAGGGGGGTGTTGGTTGGTTGGTTGGTTGGTTTTTGATTTTTTGGCCTCTTATTGTCGTTGCTCTCTGACCTGGAACATCAGGGAAAAAAATCAAATCTCTGCAGGGGAAAGGTACTCATTTTAAAACTTACTTTGGTTTTCAGTGCAGCAGCAGCACAGAGTTGTAGCATTTTTGAAACAAATAACCCCAGTCTTTAACCTGCAGCATTTCTTTAGATAACAATCAGTAGTCTTGCTAACACATCAGGTAAAATTATATAGTCATATTTTTCTTCTTTGGGTTAAATAAGAAAGCACTTGCCAGAAAAAATAAAAATAAAAAAATAATATCAAAGTTATGAGTTTCCTCTTTCTTTTTATTCTCTTCTAGTTTAATTATTTTAGGAAGTTGTTTGCAATTAAATTTTGAAGTTTGAATACAGACTGTTCTTATGTTATTTTATTAAACAAAAAAAAAAAATCAATATCAATACCTGGAAGAGATGACTTGGGGGACATATGCAATACATATGAGTCCTATTGATCCCCCTGTTGAAGATGTATTCATGAGTAGCACCTTTTGGCATCAGTTGTAATAACTCTTTCCATTAAGGCAGGCAGAAGCTGCTCTTGGAGCAATCCAGAGCAGTGCCAGTAAGGCCCATGCAGTACCAGTGGTGGGCTGTGCTGGGGCTGGGAGATGTTGCCTGTCCATCACACACCCCCTACATGGTCTTGGGCAAGCCATTTGGGAGTGGTCCAAAACCAGGGAATTCCACAGGTTTTTAAATCTGCAGAGAGACTGTGCTGGTCTGTTAGTGCTTCCTGCTCCTGTAGGTTTTCCCTGATTTGATTTCTGTTTAAGCTTAGCTATGTCTTTACATAAAAAATGTGTAAACCTGTCTTAACTTTAATGTGCCTAGTAACACTACAGCTCATGGTAATCATTCCCCTGGCTAATTCCTATTCACATCAAAGAAACCACATTGTTCATGAGGAAGCACAGTCTGGAGTTTACATATTTTTTCCCCCTTTATAGTATAATTGCATAAAGAATACAACAGAGGAAACGGGATTTGATTTCTGACTCATGATTGCATCTACCTCAGAAATATAGAAGTACCTGAGCTACTAAGGTGTGAGAGAGTCCAGATCCCAGTGCAGTTTAATTGGATTTGCTGATCATTAGCTCTGGCACAGATCTAGGTTGAGGCAGTTTAGCTTATCCAGCCTGAGAGATAAGTCAGAGCAAGCCATGTTGAACCAGAAGCACTGACCAGCTTGTAGCTTCTCTGTCCCAGGAGCCAAGGCACCACTTCACAATTCCTGCTAGTTCATGCCATGCTAACAAGGCAGGACTCTAGGGGCAGGAAAAAAAAAAAAAAAAAAAAAAAAAAAAGTTTTAGATAGCCCTCAAGGTTTCTTTACACTAGTCTGGTAGCTCTGTGGAATAATAATGCTGTACTGACTCTCAGACCTGGCTTCCCCTGGCTGGCCAGGCCCAGCATGAGGCCAGTTTTTAGGTGCTGAGCTCTCAAGTAGCCTGTGGGAGAAAGGCTCTTGCAATGGCACATACACATCAGAGATACCGCAACAAGATCAGATAAACAATCTTGCTCCAGACTGATTCTCAAAACAATTTGGATGGGATTAACAGACAGATAAGCATCTAGGGGACCCCACCATGCCTTGAATGTCTGTTTTAAAAATATTTCTGTTTGGGCAGCACAGGCAACAGCCCTGCTTAGAAGTGTCAGACACTTTGGCATTTGAAATGGCACTAGACTCCCGTGTATGGATGTTCCAGTCACACCACCGATGAAAGAAGAAAAGCAACTAAATCTACTTGTAATCAATCAAGAAGGGTAGTTCACAAACCTCAGTGATCCATTATAGCATCTGTTTCACAAATCTAGGCTCTTTAAACCCAAACTAATCTACTCTGCATTTAGACATTTAAAATGAGTTTAAGAACCTGTCAGTAGAAAATGAGGTATATCTATCTAAGAATTTATCTAAAAATGTCAATTCTACATGGGATTTTTCCAGGGTTTGCCAGCTGGTTGATTGTTGGCCAGGGATTTTCTTCGTAGATGTTTATTTGATTCACATTGGATATGTTCTGCCTCTGTGACAGCTGTTTCCCAAAAGGTGAAGGTCTGGATAGGTCCAAACTTATAACTTGCAGCCCATGGAGCTACATCTGCCATTGAAAATGTGTGAGAGTAGAAGCAGGATATCCACAATATGTTTAGAGAAATAATCTGGGTGTCAGATAGCACTCAGCATTTACCTATCTGAAAGCCTATGCTGTATCTAATGAAATGTGCACTCTAGTTAAGTCTTGTTACCCTTTTTTCATGTAGATCAGGACTATTTAGACTTAAAACAGCTCTGTTAGTGACAGGGAGAGGGCGGGGAAGAAGAGGAAACCTAGCAGTGCGTGAAGTGACATTTCAATGCTAAGTTTGCCATTCAGCTGACAGCTGAAATCTAAATTTCAGGAAGATCAAGATCGTGGGCAGATATTACATACTGGAAGGGCCTGAATTTTCAAGGGATGAACTGATGCAAATATTTAAAAATGACAACTTGTGGGATGTTGGAGCCACGTGGTGGGAGGAATGGCCCAGCTAAGGGAAGTATCCACATGATGTTGCCATGCTGTGTTGTATGATAAAAGGGTTCTTGGATGCATTCATGTAAAACAGTTAAATAAATAAATGCATAAATAAATAAAGTACATCGATGTCACCAAGGGCCTTTTCTGATATTTGTCAGAGAGACATGCTCTGTTTTCCTTTTGAATAGCAATGCTTTTCACTGCTGACAGATTCATATAGGAGAATCTCAAAGTCTTAAAGGAGAATTGAATAGATTTTTCAGCAGAATTAGAACACATTGAATGAAATATTGCAATTTTTTGCTGACTTAGCAGCTTCAATAAATTGTGAAAGCTGCATATGGAAAAGTCCAATGTCTCTCTGAAAGCGTTGGAGTAAGTCTCATTTTAATGATGTAAGAATCAAGATACAGTACACTGTCACTTCTATTTCAGTTAGAAAAGTGTCTTTCATACCATTTAAGAACTACTGAGACTGATCTTCTACACTACCTTTTACACCATTCTATTGGTTCTTATTACTGATCACTTTAAATTGCATAGTATGGTTAGAGGTTATTATTGTTTTCATCAGAAGCTTGGTCTCATCTCTAGTTTCAGATGATACTAAGAACAAGAGCCCAAAGAAGTGCAAATGTATTCTGTGTTACGCAACTTCCCGGCCCCCCCCCCCCCCCAATGGCATAGGATTGGAATTTGATGATCTTTGGAGTCCAGTCCAACCTAAATTGTTCTATGATTCTATGATTCTAAACTGATAATACCCTGCTCTACCTATTAATATTTACATACAGAGGCAGTGGAAGGCAGTCAGGCCTATGTATCATTGTTTGAGAACGTAGCAGGCACAATAATTTAGTCCCCGTTAGTTACTTCACAGTTTTTCAGCACAACTCTACTCCAG
>CM021703.1:27493885-27557356 GCA_011074415.1 Stictonetta naevosa | reverse complement strand
AGTCCCCGTTAGTTACTTCACAGTTTTTCAGCACAACTCTACTCCAGCTTTCCACGAGCATGTAGTTTGTGTTCCTGAGCTTTGTCCATAGACATTCCTGCCCCGTTAGTGCCAAAACATTGTTGGTTTTGTTCTGCACAGTTGTGCTTTCTGCCATACAATATAGCACTTCCATCTCAAAGAAATATTAGGGTTTGTAGGTTTGGAGTGTTTTCTTTCTTTTCCCCCACTATTTCCATTCTTGGCTTTCCACTGTGGTCTTAACCTCTGACAAGACATTAGAATAGTTCTAACAGCACAGGAAAATCATGCTGAGTATTTCATAATTGAAACTGAAGTGTAACATAGGGAAAAGAAAATGAAGAAGAGGTGAGAGAGTGAAGCTATTCAAGCATAAGTGAAAGGAAAAAAGTTAAAAGATGGGACTTGTATTGAACATTTTCAGATCAGCCAGAATTTTTTTCCTTAAAGGAGTCAGAATGAAAGCACATGGGATTATTCAACATCAAAGAATTTGGAGAAGGGATCCTTAACCTTCTATATCACTATTTGGGGAACTGATGAACAACCTTGGGCAAGCTGTTCTTTCTTTCCTTTGCCTCTTTCTTTACTCTCATTTGCTGTTTTGTCTCTGTTCTGCAAATCCTTTTAAACATTTTTAAAAAAGGACATTTTAAAAAGTAGGGTAGGGTTTTCCATAGCAAGGTTATAACAACTGTTAAATACATTTTCTGATCTGAAAGGAGCCAAGGAATTATGATTTGAAAGTCTCAGAAATGCAGATCTAGCCTTATGTCCCTGAGTGCCCTCCATTAAAAAAAATGATAGAACGAGGTGTTCCAAATGCTCCATCAGTTGTTTTCAGCATCCATTCAGGATAGGAGATGAAGTTAAGTATGTGTTTCCGAATTAAGTTTCAGATCAGGTTTTAATTCTCAGTTTAATCATGGACTTTTTGCAGTACTGGGAAAGCAATTAAATACAGCAGAGCCTCAGATGACCAATGTTAATCTAGGTGATGATGTTGTCCCATGTTCAAGGGATGTTACTGTATCCAGGCTCTACTGTTTATAGGTAGTTAAAATCAGATGAGTCATATTCATTTTGTAGATGTGGTAAGTATACCAGTGTGGTAAGGTCCTTTCTTCAGAGAACAATTTACTGGTCAAATGGAAACCTGAAAAGTAGTTTTAAATTGAAATCCAAATAGAATCATTTTGAAAAGTTAAAAAAATGTTTAATCTGCTTGTTTCCTTCTCATATTTTCCATACAGAAAGTGGCTTCAAAAATTTCTTAATTCAAAAAATGGCCTATATATTAGAAAAAATCACTGCCCATTGTTAAGTAAACTGTCCTGTCTTTTGCAGTTACTGAGTTCCTGCCTTCCCTCCTCTGTCCCAGTTCAATATGTGGTCATTTGCATTGAGTGTGTATGATGCAGAGAGCTCATGTTAATTGTTTTAGGTCTTCATTTAGGTCACTGTCTTCCTCTTCAACATTATTATCGTTTTTCAAAATGAGCAGTACTAACTGGAAGTGTTTTTCCCCCCTTTTCAGGGAAACAAAGGATAACTTGATCCTGCTATTCATTCCTGATTCCTTATTTTTATTTTTTACATTTAGAAAAGTTTAACCTCTGTAATCAATGTTTCCAGGTAGACTGGGAGGGGATATGGGCAGAAAACAAGAATGTGTTACAAGAGCTGATTTCCATCATTAGCTGAGGTGGTATTGGACTTACTTGTATCTTCTCTGTCTCAATTATCCCAAATATAAAATCCAGTCAGAAGCTGTGATCAGATATTCTCTTCTCCGTTCAATCAAAACCTCTCCTTGTTTCTTTTAAATGACCTGGATTACAAGATGTCAGGCAGAATTTTTCTGCTTTGCACTGCCTTAGGACAGGAGAAGGCTTCAGGCAGTGTCCCTGAGACTTATTTGTCATGGGTTGATGTGTCCAAATCTACCAGTCTCTTGCTGTGATAAACACATGGGTCATTTGCATGCAAAAACCAATCTGGTTCTCATTTTGAATCCTTTGAAGAAGTGTCTAAGTTTCATTTTCTGTAAAACAGAAACTCTTCTCTCACTGCCCCTTCTGCCTCTAGCTTGTTGGTAGGCTACAAATTACTTGTCTTTAACCATGACGTGAACCATGACAGCAAAAATATAAATGCGTATTACTTAAATCCCATTTGCATTAAACCAACAACAAAGTGTTGACAACATTAAAGAAGGAGAGAAACAGAGAGGCAGAACTTAAAAAATAAAAATTATCATTAGAATCCAACTAGCATGCCATTCACCTATTTCTTTATGGACTCTCAGAAGGAAACATTTGTGTATTTATGTCATAGCAGCATCACTTTTTTTCCTTCTTTGTCATAAATCAAGATCCAAAGAGATTTCTCATGAAACTTAGCTGTTGAGCTAACTCTTGCTTTAAAATTGAACTACCTGCAGATCATTGGTAATTTGGAGAGTATTCCATTAATTCATCATGATGAATTAATGCTAATTCTGTATTTATCCCTTGGTGTTTGATGTTGGTGGCAACACTGTGGTAGGTACAATGTTAGGTTGACATGATTCAGCTGGTACATTCCCGTGGTTTAGGGGAGCCTTCACTGGAAGGACAGGAGCACGCTGATTCTGCTTTATGTGAATGTCTGCATCTCCTGGCAGTGGTTGGCATCAGGACTGAGACCAACTGAGGTTTGATTTTAAATAGTGGTGGCACATTATGGTTAGAAGCCAAGTAAATGGTTCTGCAGGATCAAAATCCCATCTTTTCTACCCAGTGGTGTGGGAGGACTGCCAACTATGGACATATGTTCCTTTTTCACTTCAAACATTGAGAATGGGGAAAGGGAACTGAAGTGACAAAATCAGATCAAGGCTGGTCTTTGTATTGAAGATTCACTGAGACACATGAATTCATTTTTCTTATTAAAAAAAAAAAAAAAAGTAAACTAAAGTTTCTTTGGGGACTGCCAATGTAAATGCAAGAAAAGAGGTTATAGACAAACACAATTATAGGAAAATCCAAATAAAAAGCATGACAGAATTGAGCAGTGGCCTCAGGAGCTCAGGGTTGCAACATCTTCACACCTCCGTAAATTTTCTTTATTTATGTATTTGTCAAAGGAATTTTCTTTAAAAATGTACACAGAGAGAAAAAGTAATTTTTAAGATCCCTTTTTTAAATAATAACCCTGCCACATATTAGCTCAAAAAAACTTAGCTCAGCTGGCTCCACTATTGATGATGATCCCATGATGCTGAGCAAATCACCGAGCTTCATTTGCCTCTTTTTCAGCTTGCGCCAGTGATCTGTTCTGGATAATTCTAAGATTTGACCCTCTGTGAAAGTCTATCTTTCACTACACTACATGTGCAGCATATAGGATGACTGCCTCCGACTCCTTTGCTGTCACTGTAAAGCTAATAATAAAAATAATAAATCATATTAAGAACAATGGATAGCAAAAGTAAGATTAAATTTTTAGTAACTACAGTGCCACATTCTGGACTGCTGATACTAAACTGGATTTTGAAAGACAGAAATCAAGACAGTGGTATTGGTTCCAACAAAGCTGCACCAGTTTATATTATATAATATGTAAGCTTACTCACTTAAAAAATCTTGAACATATGGCTTTTGCAGCTATGATTTTTTTTTCCTCATTTTTACCCCGAAGAACAGGAAGAAAACTGACTGTCTACCAGGAGATCTAACATATTAAATTAGATCACCAACCAAATATATTAGATAAACATCTGTGCTCCCAGAAGAGGCTTGCTTACTGGCAGTAATACAACCTGACAGCTTTAGGATCAATCATCTTATTAAAACTTTATTCTTCTCTCTCACTCTCTCTTCCTTGAAGGAACTTGGCAAAGTTTATTTATTTGTCTGTTTTTCTATTTCAGAATTTCTCTCACTAATACTTCCATAATAAACAGATTTGCCTCAAGTAGCTTACATTAAGCTGGGACACAATAATGAATAAATATTTGGAATAAATAATACATAATGTCTAAGTCTGATAATTACACTAATGATGATTGACATCCTCCTAACACTTTCCAACCCAAGTCCCAATACACTTCGTTGAATGACTACAGATTTTGGGGGCTGGAGTGGAGATGGAGAAAGATCCTGAGCTGCACTAAGCTGTCAAAGCTTCTCTGGTGTTGCTTCTTCCTGTTACCTTGAATTAAGTCTGCTTTTGCTCACAAGGACTTTCATTATTGGCTATAAAATAGGATGATTTTCAGTATAAAGTAGGAAAATTTGGCTCCCTAACAATATTTTTTATGTTGGTGGCTCACTGGGATGTAAAGAGATGTAAAAGACCAATACTTGGGAGAGTTAGTAGGGTGGTAGGAGTATGCACTGCCTCTTGGAATAGTCTATGCCATGGTGATCCACATTTGCTGCAAAGATGGAGGCAAGCAGGGAACTAACAGAGAGCAGGACAGGGAAAACAGCAGGCCATGGGGTAGTGACCCTTGTGTACATCCCACTTTTTTTTTCTGTGCTGAAGAACAGGGGGTTGCAAACAAAAAGTCAAAAGAAAAGAAAATAGGTCTTAAAGGAGGTTTACACACCAGGAATGAGTATGAGCTCTGGCATGTTAATGAAGAAGTGTTGTACTGTTCAGCCTCACGATCCTTCACAAATGGAGCAGTTCTTCCATTGATGTCAGTGGTCATGGGAGACAGGATTCAAAACTTGGACTTTACAAATCAGCTTTCCCTGGATTTTCTCCAAATCCAAAGTGAAGATGAGGGATAAAAGGATGAAGGAGTTGCAAACTCCTCTATGCAGAGGATGCAATTTCATATAGAACAGCACTGGAATCAAGCTGGTAGCTTTTGGTGAGTGAGAGTGGGGTGCTTTGGAGGACATTTCCAAAAGCAGTGGTCCATCTTTCTGCAAGAGTATCATTTTGAGCTCTAGCAGAGAGTGAAAAGCTGCTTTATTTTCCCTTTGAGTATTGCCTGCCTCCAGGCCACTTCACTCCAACACTCACCCACCATGAAGAATTCAGTGTACCAGAACCTCGTTGTGCCACCTTTTGGCATAAAGCTCCTTCACTGTATTTTTGTTTTGTTTTGTTGGTGGTAGTTGGCTGTTTTTTATTTCTGCTGGAAGCTGTTACGAGTTAACACATTCCGTATTAAGCTGGTATGTGCTATAGTGGCTAATGGTCAAAATAGCACCTGGACATCCCTTTCACAGTGGCCTGTTCAGTGCTGCAGTTTGTGGAGCTTCTACAAGTGCCATGGAAAGGACTATGCCTTAGGTGGAAGGGACATTACAACTATTTTAAAAGTCAGCTTTGTCCTAGATCGAATACCAATGAAAGCTGAAAAGCCCCCAGGTATAATACAGAGCTGACACTGAACTTGTGTGCTCTGGAGCAGATTTATAGAAGAGGAGTACAGCAGGGACTTATTCAGGGAGGTACATAGATTTATCCACAGGGTCATAGCCTTTGATGAGCCATATACGTCCTCCATTTCATAAATGTTTCAGTGGAACTATTCACAAGAGGAAAGATAATACAATGATTTGCCTATATAAGCATGGCAGACAGAAATGCAATGTGCAGCTGGAGAGTGATAAGGGAGATTGATTTCTTTTTCATATATCTTTTCACTTTCTTTCTCTGGCATGGCAGCTGTAGTTTTGTTCATCAGTATCTTGCCTTCTTCCCCTATACAGGGGCAAATTTTCCAACAAGCTCAAGCCTGCTGCAAGTTGGTGTATTGAATAATCTGCCTCAGAGAACTGACTTTTCATGAAAATTGCTTTGTTGTTGAAGTTGTTAGAGTATTTTCCATTTTTTTCCTATACTCTTCACCAAGCTGTAAAACCAAGAGCACTGCTCTGTCAAACAACTGTCCTGATCAGCTGGTAAATTGGAGAGAGACTGTCACCCAAAGCAGGTTGTTTTTCTGGCTGGCTCTCGTTGTTCTACATAAGGTATTAAACACTTAACCACCCGCAAGATTTCTGTGCAATCTCTGCTTGTGTTTACGCTGCAGATGAAGCAATGTCAACACAAGCATGATAAATTGAAGGCTTCTTCCACAAAGCACTAGCACACACACAAACAAACACTTCATTAGCAAGATGATAAGAAAACCAAAACCCACAGCAGTCCCCATGTCGGTAAATTGCTTCAGGGTGAGAAAACACCCTGCACATCATCTTCAGGCTATCAGGGAGGCTCTGGTGGGCTGGGAGCAGGGAGCCTCTGCCCCTGTGAGAGGAGGCTGCGGGGTGGAAGCCCTCCCCTTGCCCAAGGGACTGGTCCTGCTGGCCTATTTCTGGCTGCTGCTGGGGTCCCACAGCTCTCTAGGATCTGGTGGTTTGCCTGAAAACCGGTCCTATGGAATTACTCAAGAGTAATTGTCTTAAGGCATTCTGCCACATGTGACCCCTCCAACTGAACTGCAGGCTTTGAAAATCCACCACAGAGACTGATGGCCCTAGGGGAGAAAGGAAACATTTGGGATCTCTAGGGTGTGAGAAACAATTGAAAATAAATTTAATGTTGTTTATCTTTCTTCAGTCAATTTGAAGAGAAGGGTTTATGAACTATTCACACACTCCATTAGGAAATACGTTGCTTTCCTATGATTCTTTTTCTTCTAACTTTTGACTATAATGTTACCTGATTCAGTATTTTGCACCACCCCAATTTGTGTTGTTGAGTACAACAGAAAGAGAAGTACCTACAGGGTTCAGCTGTTTTCTTTTTGTTTTCTCCACTTTTGTATTTATTCAGCTGCCGTATCTTTGTAAAAGGCAAGGCAAAGTAATTGCCTTAAAAAAGCCTGAGGTGGATTACAATGCATCTTGATTTTTTGAATATGCATTTTTACATAAGCTTTTTCTGAGTGTAAACCGAATGATTTCAATGGTTGTGAATCTAAAGAAAATAAAATACAGGAAAAGAGAGCAAAAACAGCTATGAAGCTCATTCATAAAGTAGAATTTGGAAACTGAAAGTGGTGGAGGGAAAACCATCAAGGAGCACATATTTGAAAAAGGAAATCAAAAGAGGAAAAAACAAATGATATGTTAAACCTTATGAGATAAAAATAACAGTATTGCTAGGTTGTAAGTAGATTTATTTGGGGGAAATTTTGGAAGGATTGAGGCTGGACTGTGTGATAAATAATTTTATCTGTTTTATCAGATAACTGTTTAATATGCTAGCTTTGGACAGTCTCATGTTTGTGTTTTCTAAAATCAAAGTGTGGGCTGCCTTCACTCATCCTTATAATTTGTAGATTCAGAGGATTTTATTAGGATAATTCAGTGAAACTAAAAACATAAAATTCTTTCCAAATTTTTTCCAAAATTTTTCTTCATAAGAACTTGAATAAATTTGTCACCACTAACAAATTTAAATGTTTTATGTGACACATTATTTCAGAACCAATGTAGCAACATAGGGATATTGCCTTTTCTGTAAGGATCTTCCACATGCAATTGTACTCATGCAGAAACTCTCCTTCCCATCTATGGTGAGGCTGGCTATTTAAATTGGGTAAAGTGTTACAGTTGTGTGTTGTCATGTTCTTCCTTTTTTCCTCCTTCCATAGCTGTATCATGAGGATCTGTTGCTTTCTGTCTGCTTCTACCTAGTGAATATTCTGCTTCATTGTATGTTTGTTTGGTTTCATTTATCTTCATGATGGAAATAAATGGAATATGTTAGCTTACATATGTTATTTTAGGCTTGATGTCTAAATCTTTTATTTAGAGTGAGAAAAAATATTTTTGAACTAAAGCTTATACTAGCTTTTTTTTTTTTTTTAAATATACATAAATATATGTATGTATATGGCTTGAAATACTTTCTTTGTATTTTTAAGCTTTGGATACTCTGAAGATGTTTCTTATACTAGGGGATCCTGCATGCTGCCCCTTTACTCTTTCCTGAGCTAGATGATATTTATTTTTCCTAATTCTTTTTGTCTTTTTATTTAATTCAGGTTCACAAAAGTTTGTGCATCACATTGCTCATGTCTCTTTCTCTCTCTTTATATTTCTTTCTTACTCTCTTTATATTTCTTTCTTATGTCTATTTGTTTTTATATATACATAATCCTGTGCCATGGATGGGACTCAACTTCTGAGCAGCTGGAAAATCTCAGTTCTTAGTTGTGAATATTCTTACTTCTCAGGTAGTTTTCTTTCTTTCATTATACTTTCCTGAATAGTATCAGGTATGCCTGAGAAGTGATCTCACTTTTCTTTCCTATAGAAGTATATGGAAGAGTAATGTGGGTTTCTCATAGGTTAATAAATTACGTAACTGCAATGAATTGTAGAAAGCAAAGAAATTATCAAATCAAAAGTACTATTTTTGTACCACTTTGTTTCTTGTTTGCTATATCATTTATGTTAAATCTTATGATTTTCAGATATAGTTTTAATCTCTGCGCAGGAGATAATTTTTTTCTCAATTCTTTATTTTAAAGTAAATACTACTGATACTTCTAGTTGTCTCAGAATTAACCCTGTTTGATATTTTGGGACTCTGCAAGTGTATTTACATCACAAATAAAGAATCATAAAATGAGGGTTTAAACAGAACTATTTATGCTGGAGGAATCAATTCTGCAATGTTTTATGTTCCCTGTGTGGGTAATATTTTAGTTCCATTCATTCTGAGTTTTTGTCAAGTATTACATTTTGTGTTTGCATTTGGCATGATGTTAAATGTGTGCAACATCACCCTCTTCCTGCTCCTCTCCCAAATATATGGTAGGATTTTTACTGTGATTCTTTCTAGTGGTTCTCTGGGAACCTGGCTCCTCAATTTTATCACTTCTTTTTCTTAGGTAGACTTAACACTGCCTCAATACAGATAAAGTTTTTGGCATTTAACATGCAGAAATCTGTGCTTAAAATAACATTATCATTGTAACAAGCCAATAAACCTTGAAGAACTCATTTGAAAGGCTGAAATTGTCCTTAATTTACACACTTTTCCTTCTTTTTGTGAAGAACAGTGGTGATAAAGTGTCATCCTTAACTTTGAATTGCCCAGCATCTGTTGGTTTGAGGCACAGCCCAACCCTAACATTATTTAAATGTAATTTTGTGCATCAGAGTATTAAATCATACCCTGAGGATTCAATCCAGCAGCCAGGGATGTGGTAGTTGTGAGGTTATAATTTGTGCTCATTTTGTATTTAAGCATCTATTTCTAACCAGTTTAGTTTTTATTAAAAAATAAAGGAGGAAGGGAATCCAGATTGTATTTTTAGAAATAATAGGCATGGGCTTAGAAATAAGTGGTAGGGTTACCAATCTGTTTGTTTCCTTTAAACTTTCCAGTTAATTTGCCAGAGCAAGGATACTTTGAATTTCTTGCAGCACTGCATGGTGGGTTTGCAAGTGGTAGGGAGTTCATCTATTCTTAGATTTATTTTATTTTTCCTTACAACATGAACAGCAAAAACAGATGCATATAAAATACATAGGTAATGTATGTCAGTTGAGAAATACTGAAAGCCAAAAACGATTTCCATCAGAAGAAAAAAATTGAAATAATTAGAGAAGAAACCATAAGTCATGTAAGCCTGAAACTGGTCTCTGCATGAAGATCTCCGTTGTCTAGTACGGACATAACGTCGTATTGTATTTACACAGATATAATTAGAAAATCATCAACTCTGTTTTAAAGGGATAGATTGCATTGCTAAAATTTGGATTAAATATGGTATCTAAAACAAGGCTTTTGAGAACATGTTTTTAATCAATTATTAGGATTTACAGAGGTCATTTTTTTTTCAAAACAGTCCAGAAAGCTTATTTAGGTGTTATTTTTAGAGAAGGGGTTTTTACTCAAAATTCTTCTGTTTTCATCTATATGGGCTGCTGTAATAAAATGTGAGTAAACTCTGTGTAAAGCTTAACTTCTAGTTTTACCCCTAGATTTCACAACTGTTACTAAGATTATTTTTCAAAAAAGAGATTCAGCATCAAAGACACTTTGAAAGTAATGTTTTATTTTCCAGTCTTGAGAGATGTTATTTTTCTTTTTAAATAATTAATTTTTTTATAACTTCCTAGGCATTTGGGCTTGGAGGAGAAGAGACTGACAGATACGCATACAAAATGGGGGGGGGGGGGAGGAATGCTGATACAATGTTGAAAGTAAAAAAAAAAAAAAAAAAAAAATCCTTTTACTGTCAGGATTGTTGCTTCTTTTGAATGATTTTTTCCATCTTGTTCACCAAAACATGTAACAGCTGCTGGTTTCCTCTGATAGCAACCTTTGATTTTCTTAAGGGTAAGAATATACCTTGCTGAGGCAAAGAAATATGAACAATTACACTCTTTCTTGACATACCTTTCACTTACTCATGTCTCTTTCTCCTAATTTTTCATCTTTCATATGTGGCCTGGAGCAGAATCTCATCCATTTACACTAATGGAGGAAATGTTGAAAAATAGTAGAGCTTTCCAAGCTCCATTAGCTAAGCAATGCGATGCATGTTGATAAAAGGTGCTGACAGCATTTTGTATCTCAAGTCTGGTGAATGGTTCCACAAACCAGCACCAGATCCAATAATCAAATCTTACCCTTAATGTTACTGCTTAGGAAAGATGCATGATGGGCATCATTCTTTGACTAGGCTAACTTCAGCATGAAACATGCGAAGAGCTTGATTACACACCTGCTTCTCACTTGCAGATCTCCTTCTTTGAATAATGCTTGTGGCTTTGCAGTCAGAGAGTGCCTCAGGACCCCCAAATGCCATACTATCTTCAGGCTTCTTGGATGTTTCTGAACAGCAAGAACATTTGTGGAAATCATAGTAGCTGGTGGAACTGCTTCAGAATGACACCTGAAGTCTTTTGAGTCATCACTGGTGTACCCTTGTTTTCAGATACCGTTCCGCCCCCCCTCCCCTTCTTGATTTGTTAGACTCAATTTCTTTTCAATTAATGCTTTGGCTGATCTTGAGGAACCTCTTTGTGAGACATGTCTGAAGTCCGTTTATTTCTGGTGGTGTCCAGGCCTCTGTCACTGATATCTGCATGTAGATGTGCTTGGCTGAAAACCGTAAGACATTTTTCAGATAAAGCAGAAGAGCAGCAAGTGGACCATATTTGCCTAGACTTATATAAAGACAGACCTGTGAGGACCATTATGACACCCCAATACCCACACAGAAACATGAAATAAGCCCTGATTTCTAGTATATCTTTATCCAGAAGAAATAGAGAATCAGAATTGAAAAACAGTGGTTTTCCTTATGTTGCTGCTTTCCAAGGTGCCATTCTATTATGTGGGCATGATGTACACAGCATAGCTGTCAAAACATCAAGGACCCATATCCTGGCAGTTGCTGAACATCTAGAAATACCTCTGAAGTTTGTGGGAGATGCAGCTGCCAAGCTGTAGCTTAGCTCCTTGAAGGGGCTGACTATAGTAATAACAAAAGCTGTTACAAATCACAACTACCTTGCAATATCTGTTTTAGGGTGGTAGGCTGAGTCTTAAAAAGTCAAGCTCCATTTCTTTACTTCCATTAAAATGAAAGTAGTTAATTTTTGCAAACCAGTGACTGTACTATTCCAGTTCATATCCAAAGCCCTTACAAGTGTTCTTCACTGGTTGACTCATGGAGTTTTTGGTATTGCTTCGTTAATTAAAATTATGCAAAATTTTAAAAGCCTCACAGTGGACTGTAAGTAGTGTTGACTCTGAGAACTTAAGTACTAAATCTGCATTTGCAGGAGGTTAGAGAGTAGGCACCAAATCAAGATCAGAAGACTTTTTTAAAACAAACCAAAAAATATCACCAGCTTTGCTCAAAAAGAAGTTGCAGGCAGGACTCAAGGAACCCAGGGAAAGACGAATTGTGTTATCCCTCATAAGGTCTCAATGATGTTCACTGTTTACCTCAGTGTCTTATAGGTGGGTACGTCTTTGCATTATTTTGCTGTCAGTCTGAACCTACCCTTTCTCCAAGGCTAAGTGAACAAAACTGTGCAGACTTCCGGTTCTGGTTCATTAAAATATTTTACTTGCAGTGGAAGAGGCTACTTAATTCTTCCATAATTGCTTTATGTAGAGATATGTTGATCAGTCAGTAAATTATGTTCAGTTTAGATTGCATTAATTTCCTTTTAGCTAAGCAAATCTCATGTTGTTTTAGCCATTTTCCAGTAAGTTTGAAAGATATAAATGGTGGTTTCAAAAAAAAAAAAAAAAAAAAAAAGGTAAAAAATAGGGTTTGTGCCCCTGGTTGCTTTGCAAGCCTTTCAATGGGACTCTTACTTCTCATTCATGTAAAGTCTTGGTTGTGAAATACATGGATGGGATTCCCTGCTGGACTTCTCCTGCGGGGCAAAGGAGGACTGAATGAGTTGTATTCTAGATTAATTCATGATCTCCAAAGAATTTAAATTTTACAGTAGCTTTGCAAGACTCTTCATGTGGTTTCTTATAGTGCTTTATTCTACTAGTTTTAAGACCATGCTGCATAGAACAAAAAGTACTGTGTTAATTATTTCATTGATGGATGCTGTAGAGCTGCTGGGAATTTGGAGAACAGAATTGATCTCTTGACTAACTTTCCTTTTGTATTTGTCTTTGAGATCGGCATCATAAAGTAGGCAACTTCTATAGCAGCAGAAAAGCTTCAAACAAGAGTCATCTTTGTGTTACATTTAGTTTTAAACTGTCACCATGTCCTCCTCTCTTGTGTGATTTATTTATTTCCCCCTGCTCCTTGATTTTTATTTTTTCTGGCCTCTCATTTTCTTCCACTCTAAGTAAAAATGACCTCTGTATAGTTTGCAATGTGGACACAATTTCATACCTGGCACTTAATCAGCAGGGAGCAAAGCCCAGTGTAAAATTAGCACTACCTTTTTGTAGAACAGCACAGGAAAAGATGAACTTTATTTTCTTTGCATGTGTGTGTGATTCTTCAGCCTGGATGTGCCTGACAGTGCGTGTATGTGTGTTTGGTGGGCAAGTTAACTTTCTCTGTTAGAAATATTAGGTGGTTGGTTTGTCTTTTTGAAGGACCGTTAAGACAAGGAAATCACCATTACAATCACAAATACATCATCAGGGTTTTGTGGTTTGTTTAACATCCTCTTTGGCCCAAGTCTACCATACACAAGACACCTGGTTTAGGTGTTGCCTTGTATTCAGGATACATATAACACTAGTAGAGATGCTGTGGTTGGACTGTTTGGGTCTTTTGTCTGTAACTGGCTTTGGACCTGGGAGTTAAGGCTGGCAACATATGCCACATCCTTGTGTTCAAAATGCAGCATATGTGCATGCATGCACACAAACACAGCATGAGTTTGTGTGGCAATTATGCTGTTCTGATCGTTACCATGGGGATACAGCCATTTCCCATGGCTTCTCTATATGGAGCTTTTGGATGTGATAGCCTGGCAGCTCAGAAGCTTTGTAAAAGGTGTTTTTTGTTTTGCCTTTTCTTTCTCTGTGTCAGGCATTTTGTAGTATTTCTCTAGAGAAGGGTTTTGGGTGTGGAGTTGTAAAAAGCATTGCTGTTGGCATCTCTGCAGTAACCTACATCTATGCGTTGACTTCTCTGGAGTTATCAGATCCATGAGTGAGGTTTGAACATAAGAAGAAAACAGCTTTGTTATCTTTGTGCAATACTGTAGTTTGCTATTTTATTAGTTATTTGTTTTGAAAGAGTTTTCAGCAACAGATATTTAAAATAATATCATAACCAATCTGAAAACAAAGTTGAAATTTAATATATATTTTTAATATGAAAGTTGAATACTTAAGGTTTTCTTTTCTGTGAGTGAATATTGACCACTTGATCTCTTAACTATGTCATTGGACTGGGGTTTTAAAAATAAAGGAAGAAAAGCATATTCTTAATGCATTACTAGTTCATTGCTTTCTCAAAAATATTGTTTCTTTGGAAAAATATCATTAAGATTTTAATTTGGATTTTCACTTTTGACTGAGAAGGGAAAGCAAAACATACATATATTTGAAAGCACAAATATGTTCTTATACCTAGAAAATGGACATTTTATTGCAAGCCTGCATGGTTGCTATAGTGGAAGGCTAAGGGAAGCTTGCTTTATATCTTAGAAACTCAAATTTTAAGAAAACAAAACACTAAAGGCAGTAGCAGACAACTGAGAGTATTCAGTTATTAAAAATCAATATATATCACAGGTGATAGTTTTGTCTTTTGAAAGAAGTGGAGTTATGCAAACGAATTTGATATAAGCTTTGGAAAAACATGAATGTTGATAATCTTGTAAGAGATTAAGTACTGTTTGGTGGGAAAGATTTGGTTGTTTTTTTCCAATTCCTTTCCTAGAGCTCTAGTGTAGCACAAAGTTAAAGCATTGATTAAACAAGATATTAACCACTTAAAGGCTATAAAGCATTCTTCTCCTGAAGCAAAATTATTCAGAGACAGATACTCACAAGAACTTGTTTAGCATTAATAAGTTCAAGAAAATAATACTGTTTTCATTGACTCTCAAAGTTGGAAGGGAATCCTTATTACTACTTAATTTGATCTGTAGCTTAATGCTTTCTGTGTATTTTTATCCTGTAACTTCAATTTGAGTTATGCCATATATTTTAGAAAGCTTATAGCCTTGATCTATTAGTGTTTTCCCCTAATGGCTAATTGGTTTGCTATTAACAGTATGTTCTGTAACTTTACTGTGATTTTTTTTTTTTTTTGGAGGGGGTGGGGGGGGAGGGTGGGGGGAGAAGGGTATCTGAGGTTTCCAGCCATTTGCTCTCACTATCTTAAAACCTTGACCTATCAGCTGTGGGCAAGCTGTTTGAAGGCATAGTATTGGTTAAATGATATTGAGAGGTTTTCTTTGCTTCTTCTGCTTTATACCATGTGTTGACTTGTCCTCTAATAGCTCTCACAGCTCTTCTCTGATTCTTTCTAGCCTTGAGACCCAGTCCTTCCATAACCCTAGGAAGGACCAAAGGACCAAAACCCTTTCCTCTCAACCCAGTAGTTCTCAAAATATCATCCCAATCCATTTATCTTCAACATCATGCTGTTGGTGTTGTTTTATTCCACCAGTTCTTACCAAGGTACCTTGTTACCTCTGGGTTTCTAAGAAAGAAGTGCTATCTGCTGTTAAAGCCAAAAGGTTTAAGAGTATACTTTGCCCCAAATGTAAAATGAGGATTAGTCAAATTGGTGAAACACTTGGATTTCTGCATAAGTACTATATTGTCCCAAGGGTCTGTAACTCTCTTCTTGTATTTTGAGCTTCTCACCACGAGCAACTTTCTTCAGATATGATTCTTTAGCAATATAATTACCCAAGCACTCACCTTAGGGTACACTGATCCAGTGTTGTTTTGTATTTTAAAACTACTAAATCTCTGCTAGCGTATGCATTAGAAATGAATGAAGTAGTGATGTGGATGAGGCTAAACAAAAGCACACAATTAATTAGATTTCATTTTCTGTCGTGATGGATTCCTGGAGCTCTCTGGGCACTGACCAAAGATACGTTTGCTTTTCTCATGTAGGGTAATTGGATTACTAGGTAGTATGAGTCTTTAATCTTTGCTGATAGAGTGAGATAAATGTCTGCTAAATACACTGAGCAAGCAAGAGTAGCTTAAGAAAAGAAGTGACAAGAAAAGGTGATGTGAAAATAGAGGCTTAAACAATATTTCATCCGGTGATGGAGAGGAAAAAGCTGTTTTGTTGTCACTTGGCTGGTTAAACATACTGTGATGACAGGGTAGCTGCTTCTCTGCACTCTTTAATAACATCTTTCTATACACACTGAATTTTGAAATAGGATGCCTCCTTTACATGGCTGCAAAAGTTACTGTTTTTCAGGGAATGGGTGTCTGAAAAATTAAGGAATCATTCTCTGTGAAGAACTTTGAAATAAGGATTAGAAAAATGGAGGTGTTGGTAGTCATTTCTAGGGTTGAAAATGGACATCATTTTTTTTGTCCAGTGTTCAGGAGTAAAAATGCAGCATTGGCTAATTTATTTATTTTTGTAGTAGAACATTAAAAATGTGACAAAAAATAAAATTACTTTACAATTCAGGTAACATCCTACCAATCATGCTTAAAAAAAGTCAGTCATTTCTGACTAGTCATAGACCTACATTCAGGCAGAAATAGGCAAAAGATGATGGACTTTTCTGTTTGGTGGGGAAGATAGATAAGTTGGGGTTGTGCTGGGTTGAGATTGGAAGCAATTTCTTGTTGAAGACCTTTCCTCCCAGCTTGCAATTTATGCCCTGCTTGAATATAGGGGCAGAACCTGGTCTCTTTTGAATGTTCAAGAAGCGCAGGAGGAAGCACAAAAATAATTTCCAGCTGCGAGAAATAGATGTTGAGATCTGGGTGCATCTGCAGAACACCAGGGCATTTCCTATATAATTTCCTATATAACCACAGAGGGAGATTTTTGAGGAGGCAATGTGTCCACCTTCTCTGAGTTGACTGTCTAAAACATTAATGGTTCTTGAAAAACCTATCCCTTCAAGGAGGAAATCTGGAGGACAAATAGAAACAGCTTGAGATCCAGTAAGAACTGGGCATACAGCCTCCAGAACTATCAATGTCCCAACTTTATTTTACGCAGGAAACACAAGCATGGCTTTGCTGCTCGCCATGCACCCCTCCTCGTCTGCTGAAATGGGTCTGCATGGAAGATGCACCCACAGAGAGAGAGCGTGACTGCCCTTGCATGGGTCAGGAGTGCTGCCCACCCACCCGGTGGTGAAGGCAACTCTGGTAATAGCTCAAGGGGTGGTTCCTATGCTAGGGGGAGTCAGATCACTGCCATTAATTTAGCAGGGCTGGTCAAATTCACACATTTAAGCTTGTTTGAATACACATCCTGTACTTACTGCATTATAGGAAAGCCAGCAATAAAAAAGCTAAAACCTGGACCAGACTCCAGAGACCAACTTCTCCTCTTCCTAGGTCACTATGTGGTCACGGAATTCTGGGAAACATGCAAATGTATCTGAACACTTTCATAAATTCCTGTGAGGTAAACTTTCCCTTCTTGCTATTTCATTAAGAAGTGATTGATGCTTGGCACTTCTGTATAATAATAAAACATTTCCAAAGTTTACGGTCAATAAATTTGTGTAATAAAAAATGCATCCCAGTGCTATTATAGTTCATACTTCCACTTCAACAACTTCTTAGGCTAAGATAATTTAAATATTGGTTGTGCTTTTTGCTTTCAAAGAACAAAGACTTTTGAATTTTTTTTTAAGCTATTGCATGTTAAGGTTATTGTATTCATCAACTTACAATTTCTGCTGGAGTCAAAACTGACTTTTTTAGTTGAATTTTTGATACACCTTTGTAAAAAATAATGTGTTCTGGGACTTTGTGACAAATAGCTATGTCTTTCTGTACAGATCTGAATACACCTGTATTTTTTAGTGAAATACACCACAAAGCTGTTTTTTGTTGTTGTTCCTTTTCATGAAGGTTTCTTTTCATGAAGTGTTTCAATATCTATAATCTAACCCCAAAGCCAGTGCAATCACTGCATAACTCTTCACTGCCTCTACAGGCATGTGGATAAAAGTTTCAGGTAAAGAAACACTATGAAAGCATTCATTTTTCTCCAAAGCATAGAGCTTTATAAGGTCTTTTGGTTTTATTTATATTTTGTCTTCTGTTTAGTTTTGGTTTGGTTTTACTGGCAGCACCTATTTTTTCCAACCCTGGATTCACACAGCAACTGTAAATGGGTCTGATAGAGGAGAGGACTGCAACCCTGCTTCCACTGAAATAATGACATAGATTTGTGTTAGGAACTCTGCAGGCTCCTAGCAGTTCACGTGAGGGATGGAAATAGAGGTCGGAGACCAGGTTAATGTTATTTCCAGTGCTAATAATCCTTAACTGTTCCAGAACCACATTTCAGTTAGCTTTAGAAATTAGCTCTAGAAGCTTTAAAGTGCCTTTGTTTTCCTTTTAAAACCTCCTTTCAAGACTGTTTTTAGAGACTTTTGTATGTGGTTAGGCAAAGTTTTGTTTTGCTGCTCATCTGGATGCCTCAGAAACCTTAAAGGGTCTGAAATGGCATTGTATCTTCCTGTGTGCAGACAAGAGAATTAACATCCTAATTTTTGCTTTTCTTTTCCTTTTTGAAAATATAAGGAAAGAAAAAAAATAGTCTGGACTGGAAAAAAAAATCCTGAATTCCCCTTCATTACTGATTTTAAAATAATAAAAAACAAATGTGTACTCTTTTTTGGTTTTAGCCCTTTTTTCTCCCCAGACTGAAAATTTTGGTTAAGAAAATCTTTAAAAGAAGGCAAACTAGTAGAGAAGTGGAGCTCCTCACTTTTCAGAAGCTCCTTGCTTTTTTCAGGTCTATCTTGTGAGAAACTACTCTCTAAAATTAATTCTGAAGGTAATTTTAAGGACTCTTTTCACTATAGCAGATATCAGGGCTTTATACTGCTCTAGGATATTTGCTTTTCTGATATGTTTTGTGAGGTTCATGGAGTGATGGTGGGATGTAGGCAGAGGGCAGGGGGGTACCGAAAAAATTACAACCAAGATGGGAGGAACATGGCAGTGCTCAGGATCTCAGACTTCTGACAATGGATTTATCTTGCCAGGCTGAGTCTAATGTAAGGCAGTGTTTTCCTTAGAAAGAACAATTTCCACAAGCCAATTTTCCCATCATCCTCAGAAAGCTGTCTGCAAAACTGCCGAGCATGTGAAATGGATTCTAACCTACCTCTTTGCTTTCCTTTTGAGTTGGCTTTGTGAGATGAAAACTATGGTTGACACCTTTTGCTTTCTATTTTTGATAAAGCTTTCAATGCTTTTTTTCAAACAGTCTTGTTAAGAGACCTCTGCTGGGTCTGGTGCCTTCTACCTCATTTCTGTCATCCCCATGCATACTCATGGCATACGCTGCAGCTTTTTCTCCCATGAAAATGTAGAATCACATCCCTAGACATGTCCAGTCCCATGCAATAGCTCAAATCTCAGACTTCTGTCATTTCCTTCTCACTTCAGAAAGGCCAGAACCATATTTTGTGCACTGAGGCACTCCTTCAGCTGCACTGCAGCTCTGGCACCCCAATGCATTGTCTGTTACCAGCCTCTGTCCTTCTTCTGAACTAACACATAAGTCTCCTGCAGGGAAAATTGATGCCTTCAAATACGTCCATGAATGCCAGAGATTCATTTAGGCCTAGTAAGTTCATTCATATGATGTGTTTGGTGTTATTCTATAGAAATACTGCAGTAGAGTTGTAGTTTTTGAGAAGGGAGTTTAAAGGAGGAAAACATGGCAACTGATGGCCAAAAGGAGACTGCACAGGGGAGAAAATACGTGGCCACTTGTAAACTGCAATCTGCTGAAACCCAGAGGGTTCTTTTAAGTTTGTCTTTTCTCTGATTTGTGTTTGTTTATTCTAACAGAACATGTTTTTGTCCGGAAGATATTTGGGGCCTTGAATAAAACATACAGCATTCACAAAGAGCTCTATTTTAAACTGGTATCAACCATTTCTGAAGACATTGTAGAAACTGCCCCCCCAAAATGTGAAGATTCTAGCTTTTAAGGACAGGCTTTTATTTTTAACTGGGGAGGTTATACAGTGTATTTTTATTTATTTATTTATTCCTCCCTGTAAAACCTGAATCTTGCTTCTAAAAGAATTAGGGGTCTCTGACAGATGGCAAAGATATGACAGTTCTACAGCCCTGGACTTAAAAGCTGCTTGTGACCTTGCTGCATGAAATATTGCTTTTAGGTAAAGAACTTGAGCTTAAATTAAAAGAAATTTTCTTTGTATGGGTCCTATTTACTTTATTCTATTATAGTCAAGTCAAATATCACTACAGAAACAGAACCACACTGTGTGAGACACAATAAACACACAATAAGCTATACTTTCTATGCTGAAGAAGCCAAGTAGGCCAAAGAGACAAGAGGACAAAGAGGTGGAGTAAAGAAGAACCAGCCCGTCCATAAGAGCTGGGAACCTGAAATTCAGTCCATGTTCAAGGTTGTTCAGGAGCTGTCATTTAACCAGGCTTTCTGAATCTGAGGCTAACATCACAATTGTGAAAATATTGCTTCATCCTTAAGTTTGAAGTTACTTGACATTTGTGCTAACGTCTGATACTTGACTTCAGTGTTTCAGTTTTTCTAATGCCATGCTGGCCTGCCTTTATATGAAAAAGGTTTAAAAAAATGCAGGATAGGGACTGTTTGTTGCAAGGACTTCACGGTGGTATGTGAAAAGAACTCTGCCAACTTATTTTTAGTAATTCTGTACCCTAACCTTACTATAAGAGTAGAGCCCTAGTTGATTAATGTGATCAGTGGTCTCTTGTACTGCTAGTTGAGATAATGGAGGTATCTTGCCTTTTCAATGTAAATAGCTTAGGGAAGTGTTTGCCAACACAAATCAGGAGTGTTACTATGCTTTTTCTAAATTGACTTGTTTACAGTAGAAATCCACTGACCCCATGCCAGTAACTGGCATGAGATAAGGCTGGAGGACCAGGCTGGGTAGCGTGGGACTTGGCAGGTGTTAAGAGAACACAGCATACCAAGGTGGGCACAACCAAGCTGTAGGTCCAATCTGTTATAATTACTGGTACCAATAGGGTCTGAGTATTTTCAGAGAATCTGGGGATTGCTTTATTTAGGTTTGACCTATGGGATAAACTGTCAGAATTTTTAGAGGGGCACTTTGTTTTCATGACCTTAATGTCTTTCTTACATGCTCCTCCATTTGAGGGGAGGGAAAGGGAGTGAAGCAGGAATAAGATTATGCCTAAAAGATATACAACTCTGCACGGAGGTACCTCTGCTGGATAAAGTTACTGGAAGAGGCCACCTTGTGGAAGCCAAAAACACAACCACACATTTCTGCAAATCGCTAGTTTATGAGCAGATGGACTTCTTGGATTGGGAGGCTGATTATTAGGTAGTACTGACTAGGTTAAAAAAAAAAAAAAAAATAGAACAGCCCCTTTTTTTGGACTTATTTGTAGACTTCTATCACTGCAGCCTCATGGGCTGACATACAAAGAGCTTAATTTTCATCATTTAACCTAACAGAGGCAAATGGCTTTGCAATTTAAATATTTTTAAAAATACCTCTGTCTGTCTTTATCTCCCTTCCCTCTGGTAGCCAACTGCCAATTCCATAATAACTACTGTGAGTCTATTTATAATAGGTTTTAGAGTAGCAGCTTGTCGTAATATCAGTAATGAATCTCCAGGCTTCTGACTTGTTAGTTTTTTTTTTTTTTTTTTTTTTTTTTTTCTTCTTATAGTGTTGGTCTTTGCTTCTGTGCTTTTCAAATAACCTCATAATAACCTCATTGCTGTTAACTGGTTTTTATGTAGGAAAACTAGTCATATTTTTAAGCATGTACTTCAAGTTACCTCCATACTCTTACAGAAGGGGAGGAAAAATGTTGTGACAAGCATCTATAAACAAAGAATAGCTGCTGTGTGACAGCAGCTGAAATGACATTATATAGGAAGCCAACAGCAGGTCCTGTGAATGCTGAGATCACATCTGTTGGTGTGACTTGGGGGGTCGGGGTTTGGCTTGAATAAACCAAAGAAAGAGAGGGGAATATTTTAACAGGTGGGTTAAAGAATGAATTGCAATGTTTACTTCTGTTTTCTTTGTCAAAATAGAAACATAAAACACCCATACCCATAGCCTTACAATAGAATGAGCTCCAGATTGTGTTCAGAGCCTAAAAAATAGAAACATGGGGTACATGTTTCTTGATGCTCTTGAGGCATTCTTGATGCTCATTTTTTTTTTTTTTTTTTTTTTTTTCTACATGAAAGTGAAGATTAAAAAGAGAAATCTTGTTAAAAACACATAATCCTGTGCAAAATAGTTGATTTAAAAAAGAAAATGAAGTCATCAAATAGAATAAAAGAGGGACCTGGTTTTAACTAGAGAGAGAATATGTCAAATGGGCTGTGAATAAGTGTGGTGAGTTTTCTATTTGGGGAGGCAGTGACAAGTTGTTTTTAAAGTACCTGAATGAGGGCTGAGTGGCTATATGACATCTACTAAATTAAAGGAGTACTAGTCCATCTCCTGAGTGATCCCTAGCAGTCACCTCTCTTGGGATCTTAGAGAGAAAAATATTTGAGTCTTTGTGCTTCTTGGCATAATGGCAGGGTATTATAGCAGGGCCCAGGAAACCAGTCCAATCATGTAACAGAGCCTCCAAAGAAAAGGGAAATCAAAAAAAAACAGTTGTGTTCAGTAAAGGCAACTCACTCGTAATGGCAAAGGGTGCCTCATCACTGCATTGAGAGGACCAAGACCCATTAGTCTGAAAACAGCATATGTTAACACAGTTTATAAATCAGTGTTTTCTCAAAGAAAGGAGTGGTGGGTAAGCTAGTGTTAATGTCAGATTTATGTTAACATGCACCAAGGAAATCAATACAAGGTAACACTGTTTGCATAGGGTAAACAGATTTCTGGCATGCTTGCTGCTTTTGATTATCCAAACTCATGTACACAGAACTGTGAGTTTGTAGTGCATTGTACAAACCAGAGGGTAGTTCTCCCGTGTGGAAAAACCAACACATTTCAATAAAGCATCAGAAGGAGCTTAGAGCCAATTTTCCCTGTTGCTTGGCACAGAGGTAGGGGCTGCCCTTTGCTACAGCTTGTTTCTTTGGTTTGAAACTTACTCACTTGCACGTCAGCTTGTTCCTCGGGCACTCTTTAACTCTGCCAGGAAAGTGTAAACTGAATTCTTTATGTGGAGGTGGAGGGTGTGGGGGAATTCTTAGACACAACCAAAATAAAAGTTTGTACAGAACCTGTTCTCAAGGGAAAAATGTGCATGTAAGGATTCTCAAATATCATAATTTTCTTTTTTTTCTTTTTCTTTTTTTTTTTTTTTTTTTGCTGTGCAGTTACATCTGAAAGGCCATATGCAAATCTAGTCAGAAATAGTATTTGATCCCAATTGGACTGATTTCAAATGCTTTTTGAAATCCTAATCTGTTTTCTCATCAGTGGTTGGAGTTTGCTGCTGATGAAAATTTCAATGTATTTAATAAAAATTGGGAGAATTTGCATCTCTGCAGCTCTGAGTTTTCCCTCTCATACTGTGGCACTATCTGTTTTATACCTTTAATATCCAGTTGTTCGTTTAGTGCAACTTTTTCCTAGGAGAGTTGTTAGTTTGCTTGCTCTCTCGCCCCTTAATGAAACATGGATTGTTTACAGCTAACAAAGCTCACAGAAGCCCATTTTAATTTGAAGCCTAATTTTCCTGGGCCCAACCAAAACCTATAAACCATCAAGAGCATAAGTGGGGCCTGACTAAAGGCCTGAGTTTTTTCAGTCCTCAGTTCCCTCCCCTGCACTGCCAGAACTTACTTCTTTTCATGAAGAACCAAGGATGTGGTGTTCCCAGCAGGACTGGGCAGTGGGGAAGCAGAGAGGCTTTGCCAACCTTTGTCTGCTGAACTAGCTGTCATGGACTAGGGATTTGGTCTCTCAGCAATGTTTTTGTGCCCTCAAGGCAGGGAACATCAAGCTTCATATACCAGTTCTCATTTTGCAAGAGTGCAAGCTTATTTTCTTGCATCCCCAGGTGTGGAGATGTCTCCAGTTTAGAAACTGCTCTGTTGCATCCAATCCTTTTTGCCTGTTTGGGAACTGTTTCATTAAAGCAAAAACTTTCTCAGTAAGAAAGATACAGAATCACTTCACCAATGAACATATTTCTTTCTATTCCTCTCCTACTCTGAAACAGCAGAGTAGTTTTGTACACTGAAATGCTAGGTTGTACTTCCCCTTAGCAGGATCCATCTTCCAGATCCTGAGGGTGCACAATGTCATTTTGTGGCAGGAAACTTTTTTACAGAGGTTCCTCTTAATTAAGAAAAGTAAGAAAAAAAAATAATATATAAAATGTTGCTCTTTGCTCCAAGTTCACTCCAGACATTTATTTCCAGACTGCATAATATTTGGTTTCTGCACCACAGGATGGAAGACTTATTTTTTTTTCTCTCTTCTCACTACTTCTCCCAAACCCATCACTATTAATAATCCAAATAATAAATCTAAAAAGGATTCCTCACCCCCCTTCACTTACATGAATAACCTGTATGTTGTGTTTTGGCTAATATAATATTTCTGCTTTGTTAAATTCAGAAGCATTTATTTTTCCTTCCATCATTCATTTTACTACATTAAGTTAGTGGTACTGTGGGGATTCAGTTGATTAATGACTAATTTCCATTCGGTGCATGCTCAAGAGGAACCTGCTCTCACAGTACTTGCCTCCAAAATAATTTAATCTAAAAAGAGAGGAGAGTTTAGGGGAAGCAAAACCTTCATGTGAAAACAAAAGCCCAGTAGAACTACAATGGAAAACAGGGAAGTGCTAACAGCACTTGCATTGCGGTACTTTCAGGGATGGGAGAGCACTGCCCCTACACTGGATGCCTGTGTTTGTGTATCTATCCCCTTTTGACTGTCACAGCTTATGAAGACATTACTGAAACAATCAGTTGCTGTTCTGACTCACTTGGAGGTTAAACCTCTGCTGGTTTAGCTGGTCATCTGAATTCCTGGCAGCTTGTTTCGGTTTCCTCCATAGAGATCTAGAAAAGGATGGGTAAACACACGATGATAATCTTCCCTGCCCTGAGAGGGAACAGAAGCAGGGATGGCAAGTTCATTGCTCTATGTTGTGCTGCAGGTTGGTTTGCTGAGTTAAAATTAGATCCCAAATCCAACTGCCTGCTTAATTCTCAGTTTCTTCATATTCACACTTATAGTATGTGCATCCTGCTCCTGGTCTGAGCTTCTCCAAAATAGCCCAGAAATACCCCCTGAACTGCTGAAACATTGAGAACAACAACAACAACAACAAAAAAAGGCAGACAGCTTCCAGCGATGACTCCAAAATTCCAGCTGATTCTTGGAAATGTGTAACATTTCTGACAGCTTCTGTCTTTGCAGGGACAGAACCTGGTCTTAGTTCAATGAATTGCACTTGAAAGTTTGCGGTAAAGTTCAGATAGTTTCTGGCAATAACTGATCCATGAAACCCCTTTTTTTATTTTTTCCCTCTTCTGGGGGGGGGGGGGGTCATACCTTCCAGCCTTCCTCTGCAGGATCACCCCATGTCTTTTACTTATATTTTCAGCATTTGTATAATGTTAACATAGCCTTAATAATAATACAAAATTCAACAAAAATAATGCATACATTTTGGCAACTGTCCTTTTTTTTTCCCCCTTGTTCCCCCTTCCCTGCAAGAAATTAACCATTTAAATTAGTATGTCAGTAACTGAATTGAAAATGCAGGCACCAGATCTGAATTCTCTTGTTTCTCACATCACAAGAGCCATAGGCATCTGGCAAAGGATGCTGACAAACTGACCTTGTGTTACTTCCTTATGCTTCCTCTGAGAATGCACTGAAATATCTATTAAAGGAATGTGGCAATCATAGATCCGTTTTTTTTTTTTTTTTTCTTGTTGGAGATGAACCAGAGGCAAAGTTCCATTGCTAAATCAATTAGAAAGAAAACTACAGGTGCTCTTGTAAGGCTGTTCACAGGAAGACAGATTTCCTGATAAGTCAGTTCTTCTGACACACTGTTAATGAGAAATTAAGAACCGCATTGTACTCTGGGCCTGGGTGACTTAAATTTCTTTTCTTTCTTTGAGCATAAAATATATCGGAGGGAGGAAAAAAAAAAAAAAAGAAAAACAGTAATCCCTAGCAGAAAGTAACTGTAGATTTTTCTAATGTGTGCATTTACTTTATCATTCTAGACACAGATTGTAAATATGCTGATAGGACTTTCCTTTGCCAACTTTAAGGATAGACAAAAATATTTCCTCTAATTATTAGCAACTAAACCATCTTGTCAAAATACTGTGAAGTAAAGTTTTGAAGGGAGGAGATACAAATAAACATGCAGCGCCTTACTAACAAGTTGGGAGAAGACAGAAGAGCTACAACATGAGGTCAACTCCTAAATAAAGCGTATCTGTTTTCTTCTCCTGTCTTAGGTTTTGACCCTGTGCCTGTGAGGTGCTATGTCAATAAAGTTTTAGTCAGCTGTGCTGGATGTCCTGATGCATGAGGGTGGAGGTTCTGATCCAACATAGTACAAAATTACTTGTAAGAGCTGTGGAGTGATCACTGTCAGCTGTGATGGGAAGTGAAAATGTTCAAATGCCCTCTCTCTCTGCTTGTGACTAAAATATCTGACTAGGCATCAAAATCGTTTTGTTGTGCTATTTTAGATCACATAAGTGGAAAGCAGTCTCAATCTTCAAGACCAAGAGTCATGCTCTTGCTTTGCCTGTTTCACAGGGGAGTTACCCTTCACAGTAGGATTGGGAAAGGAGAAGCACCATCTCTCAGCTATCACAGTTCATGGTCACAGTGCAAAACTCCATCACTTAGACATGAAACGCCAGCATGAAGTGTAATTGCTGAGAAGTCAGCACCTGTTCCTTTTTGTTGTGCCTGGTGCAAGGAGGGTAACCTCCATGCAGAAGGTGAGGTTTGCACCTGAAACTGGTGTTAAATTACCACAGCAAAAATTTCTAGTCTGTATGTCTGTCTACCAATGTCTCAGGGAACTTTGCTGTGACCCCCCGCAGGCAGTAAGCGTGTTGTGCTAGTCCTAGCTAGCTAGAGTCTCTTGCAGCAGAAGTTGGACTCCACTTTGGACTGTCAGATGATATCTGTTTGTCATAACTTTATGATAGCAGATGAAATTGATTAACTGTTCATAGTCAGACTGGTTGCAGATTATTTTTCTTCTATAGATAATTACATTTTCTCATGAAATTTCACAAAGGCAGTGCTTATGCAAACACATGCATGCACTTTATTTTTAAAAAAAATGCTGTTTCATTATGTTATGGATAGATAATCTGCATGTCTCTAGGGATACATTCTGACTATGTTTTCAAAGCCTGTTGGTCTCATGTTTTACTAAATGGACTGCTTGCTGTCAGTCCTTCGTTTTCTTGCTATATCTCTTTTTGTTAAACACAAAGAATACTTTTTCATGAAACACAACTGGATTTTTTTTTCTTTTTTCTTTTTTCAGATATAGTAGATATTAAAAGGCATGCTCCCTAAAAGAGCAGAGGAGGTCAGTAGCTAAAGTTCTTTGTGTTTTGCTAATGTAAACCAGAAGAGCTGTGCTGAAGCTGGTAGAACTGAATGAGTTCGTATCAAATGAGGAAGCACGCAATATATTTGATGCAGTGAATGCTTTTAAAATGCAAGCTAGTTGGACTTCTTTTTTTTGGTGACTATTTCACTCAATTGCATCTCATGTACATATCATCTCAGTTCAGCATCTCAGTTCATATTATGCTCATGATGGACTAAACCATACCCTGCTACCATTCAAATGTACATGGACCTGACTTTATGGGAATGACAAGCTTATGAATATTAAACAGTCTTTTGTTTCTATTTCTGAGGTCAAAGATAGGAGCTAAGTTGCTAGATCAATAGGCTAATATGTGTCAAACTGTGGCCTGCCAGCACAAAGTAATTGACCAATCAACACAAGCTGGGCCTCACCAGGAATTGTGTGCTTTACCTCATGATTAATTGACGTAAGCTCAAGATACTTTGTCTGACCTTTACTAATTAGTTACGAAGCAAAATATCAAACAAGTGGGACTCTGTATCCAGACAAATTGCTGCAAGTCTCTGCTGCAGTGGTTTGTGCAGTGCTAACAGGGTTCTGGCTGCATCCTTAGGTGAAGTTACTCCCTCCAGAAAAATGGTATGAAAATTAGAGGGGGAAAAAAAAAACATTATAGGATGATTTTTTAACCTGAGTAGAATCACTAATGGAAACACTGTGAATGAGCGTCTGGTGGAGAAACCCCTATCACCCCTGGGTGTACAAGTTGCAAAGCAAGACTCTCCTCTTTTGTTCAGACACCTGGGGTGGTGTTGTACAATTCCTGCTTACTTGATAATGTCTATTTTTCTTTGCCACTCCCACTGAATACGTAAAATTTGCAGTATTTAAAGGCTTGTCCATCACCTAATCAAGTTCACTTGTGAAATCTCTACTAATCTCAATAGTATCAGGAGCATACCCAGTCGTTCTACGTTGCAAAATAAACCATACAAGTCCTGTTGCCAGGGGCTGCTTGAAGAGGACATTCCCTAGCAGCAAAGCAACAAGGTCCTACTAGTCCTCACATCTCCAGCTAGAAGCTCTTTGGTCCTTATAAGCTCTCTGCTCACCACACAGACGTGTGCCCAATAGTGGTGAACCTTTAATGTTTCACAGGAAAACCCACATCATTTAGATGATGGTGATCTCTTGCCTCTTTTCTCATTTTAATCTCCTGGTTTACATCCTCCTTCACCAATGAGCAGCTTTGCATAACAGAAAAGCGCTGCTTACAATAGAGTAATTTAGTTACAAGCTACCAGTAATGGTGTATGGCAACAAAAAGCATAATGCTATACAAAGTAAAACACCAGGGGAGGGAATCAAAGAAAAGGCAAAGCAAAGAAAATCATAATGTGTATTAAAGATAAGTCTTATGTCATGACCTTAAAAACCTCCAGCGGGGATTCTGCTATTCAGAATAGCCCTTGGAAATGATTTTCAAAGGTTAGCTGCATGTGATAAAGGAACAAAACAAAGTTTGATCATCTAGGGATTTGCAAACATGTTCATGGGAGCCACCAGAAGGTCCTGTACAAATGACCTGAAAGAAGGGAGAAATAGTTCAGCTTTCCAACCAAGCAAGCAGGAGTGAATGTTCTGCAAACATTTGAATATCAAAGGAGGCATTTTAAAATGAAGCCCTACTTCACAGGAAGCCAATTTAATGAACACACACCAGAAAAAAATAAATTACAAGGCTAGAATACATTACTAAGTGAGATCACTCCACTTTGAGGCCTGCCATTTTCCAGAGATTTTTCTGCGCAGGTCAAGGAACAAGCTCTGATCTGAACCTCACAGTACAACTAGTAGGATGAGGGAAAGAAGCTCAGGTTCAGAAAAGACCTGGATTAATGTATAACATTTGAGAATGCACCTGGAGCCAGCTGCTGCTAGAAAAACAGTAGACACTTGGCATGCAATAATCCTTTCAGCAGGTTTAATGAAGCTTTGTCTCAGATGGTCCCTTCTGGCTTATAACTTCTTATTACTCTGCATCCTTGCTGATTTGTCTATTGCTGATGAAAAGCTACTACTACGATTCCTAAAAGCTGGGCTGGAGCTTGGGCTTGTTTTCTGATGTATCTTTTCATGCAGATGAAGGTAGAAAGAAGCCTTAAGAAGCAATCTTAGAGATAGGCAGCTTGAGTGCAAGTTCCATGTCAGTGAAGGGGAAATTATGTTCCCATCAGTTCAGCACCATGTAGTCCTATGCAGCAGCAACATTCCAACGGGCACTATTTGTTTCCCAATTTTTCATTTATATTTTCTGGAACTCCAAGTAGTAGGGCTATTTATGTTCTTTTTGAGTCGCATTTTGTAAAAAGGAACCACAGATATACCCAGTTTTGAGCAGTGGAAGGCCCTGTGCAAGATTTCTGCACTTCTTACTACCAGAGCATTCTGTTCAAGTCTAAAGTACAAATGAACAGTTAGACACTTTCATGTCTCTTAATGGTTGTTACTTCCAACTCCAGGTGTCTCTGCACCACTAATTACAATAAATCAGGAAACTCAATATATCCTCATTATTCTATTCCTCAATTAGTTCTAGACCCCCCACTGGAGCTGGAAGGCTGAATTAGTTGGACTCAGCTCCACGCCTGTTCAATGCTTGTGTCCACCATACGCGTAAATTTTTTTGTAAAATAATCTGGTTTTGATATAGAAAGCCTGATACAGGCAGGAACAAGGTAACTAAGCAAGAAATATAGGCGAAGAATCACAAGTATGATGGGAGATAAAGATGAAAAAGAATTATGTCAGTATAGATCCACTGAAGGCAATGAAAACGTGCTGATTTACACCAACTGTAGTCTTTACTAAGGTAACATTATAAAAGTATCACTGGGAGTATAACAAATGTTTCTGTCTAGACACAATGGATTGCAGCCAGCTATGGCTGTGAGTTGCATGTGCTTACACCAGGGCTGAATTTGGCACGATAGCTATAAACATGATATGGCTTAGCAAATGATTTATGCTGTCTTTGTAGGTAGCTGACAGCAGAGATCTCCCAGTAAAACCATAGTGGTGAGATACAAAAAGAGAAGTGAATGGAAGCTCAGATGGTACAACTACAGTAATCTGTGTGACAATATTTGTGTTGTCTAACTATGCCTGTATGAGCAAAGGACATAGAGGAAATGCAAGAGCCCTAAAAATCCCTGAATCCGGGATGGGAATGCTATTTTGTCTTCTGATGATCTGTTGGAAGGGATAATTCTCCAGGGGCTATCAGATGAGTTGTTCTCCACGTATAAGCTACCAGACTTGGCAGATTTGTTCAGTGTGTTTCCAGTCTTGTTCCTCTTTTCCGGCCAGTATAGTAGGAGTGGGTCTGTCCTTTGGTTTGCAGCTTGAGAACGGAAGATGGGGAAAATCCTCTCTTCTAAGAAAAACTGGTGCAAACTGGCATTGCTATGATTTTCCTGGAGACATTTGGATGGCCCCCTGTGTCCTGAAAATAAACCACCAGAGCTGAGCAATTTATTCGTACCATCTACCCTGGTGTCATGTTGGGGTGTAACTGGACAAATCCAGAGAAGCAGCTCTGGATCAGCAGGAAGCAATGACAATGGAGTGTGCCATAGATTCTGTGAAGGAGTGAAAAACCTGTGCATCTCTGAAAACCAGCAAGCACGTACAAAATAACAGTAGTTCAGATCAACCACTTATCTAGACAAAGAGGGGTGGTAAAGATGGCCAGGGTGGCTGCTGCACATCTTGTGACCTGGCTCTTCTACACAGAATTGATTCAGTTTGCAAGCAACGGTGCTGACCTGGAAACAAAACTGATTTTCATATTTTAAATTATCCAGTTATGAAAATATTTTTAAAAGAACAAAGATCCAGAGAGAGTTGTATTTCAAATTTACTAATTGTTTTAAATAATACTGGGGGAGGGAGAATCTGGCATGTAGCCATGGATGGAGAGAGGACTATGGTTTAGGTGAACTGTGTGTTCCTAGATTATTAACACTCACTGCGTTGCTTTGCCTTGGAGAGTAACAACCAGGATGAGACTGATGGCTACATTGGCCCTCAGAAACAGAGAGGACATAAATGTGATCTGGAGAACTCAAGTTAGAGTGTATGCTTTGCACACAGGGAAATGAAGGCAGCTTTTTTGCAGTCAAAGCAGATCTATAAATAGAGAGATATACTTATAACTATTACTAATACAAGAAGGTGGAGGGAGAATGTATGTGGAGGATATTTCCAGTCATTAAATATGTACTGGAATAGTTAGCAGTGCTGCGGTTGGCACACTGTGAACTTCCCATCTTTTATCTCTGAAATGATGTGAGATCACCCATCTGCTTCTGTTCTGCAAGCTGGCTTCTCCTTGTGAAAGAAATTGCTTTGTGTATCCCATCAGGACATAGCTTGAAATATTAGCTTGCACTGTTGACTTTCTCTCTAGCATCAGCCTTATGAGTAGACACCACCAAAGGATTCATGCGTGGTCTGATGTGCTGTGGCATAGGAACCTGCTACAACCTCCCATGCTGTCAATGTGAGGAAACACATTCAACAACAGAAGCTGGAGTTAGATTTTTTTTTCTTTTTTTTTGATTTTTCATTTTTCTTTGTTACAGTTGGTGTTTCCAGTCTGAGAGAACAAGGAAGCAAGAAGGGAAAATGGGTAGGGAAGGGGAGACAATGTTTAGCATGCAATCCTCACTTTTGAGATCCTCATTTGCGTCTCTCTTTTGTGTGTAGAGTCTGTCTAAGTATCTCTGTAGTTACGTTTGCTAAAGACTTTCCCATACGTGAATCTGTTCTCCCCTGTCTACTCTATTTGACCTGACATATTCTATGCCAAATGGTGTCTGCATTAGGCTGCATTGTTAAAATTTTCAGGGGGGAATGAGGAGGGAAAGTACAACTGTTATACATAAAGGTAAAAAATGGACTGTATTTTTTATTTTTTATTTTTTTGCTGGTGGTGGTTGTTTGTTTTCCCAGTAACTAAAAATGAAAATTCTCCTTGCCAAGTTGAGGAAGGTAGCAAAGCCAGCATATTCTGCATGACTTCACCCCCTTTGAATTCTACAGGATGATGGCACTATGTCATTGCAGTCTCTCTGTTTTTAGGGAGAAAACTACTAAAACTTTAAAGTAACCTCAAAATCAATGTTTGTATGTTTGTAGTTTTTTGTTTGTTTGTTTGTTTGTTTGTTTTTTAATCTGGTTACAAATCCTCAGAAATTTGCTTTGCAGGGCTTCTGTCATGCCATGACACTGGAGAGTTTTACTCTTCTGGGTGTTCAAAATGATTCCAATCAGTATTCAAGCAGCACGCCAAAAAAAGCAGAAGACATTTAAAGGGCCAGTCGGAGGTGTTAAGTCCCCAGGGTGGGTTTCTGTATGGCAGGGCTGCATGCACAGCTGGTGAAGGATGAGGCTGAAGCAATGAGCCCAGGGCCCTGGCCTTTCTCCTAAGGTCTCTTGCTCCTCTGATTTCTCAGAGGTGGGTCAAAGCCAAAATACAAATGGGAAGTCACAAATTCAAGGGTATTTACAAAACATCTAAGGAATTAGTGTGCTAACCATGTTTTGGTGGCTGTAGTTTTTAATCACTTTTCTCTTTCTATAGGTTCTTCATGGTCTCAGAGAAGACTATAAAAATTATTAATCAAAAGAAACCCAACCAGCCCACAACAACAAGAGAACAGCAAGAGACCAGCCAGCTAGCAAGAGAACAGCATTAGGTAGGAATATAGGCAATAAATGTATGTCCTAAGTCTTGGTTTTATGTGTTTGTAATTTTGCACAAGACAAACTGCTGAGTCATCCCCCCCTGCTTTAATTTCCTTCTTGATTTTAAGAAAAAGATTAAGAAAAGCTCCTTCTAATTCCTGAGTGTTCTGCATTCAATTAAATATGCAGCAGATCACTTTTTTCCACTGTGAGGCACTGGAGAACATGTTAAAGGAATATTTTGTCATTGTGGGTGTGAGATAAATTGTGAATACAAGATGAGGCAAGAGCAGGGGGGAAAGAATCATTCTGTAAGAGAAGAAAGGATTTACTCCCTTAAAAGAAGCTTCCAAATCTCTGTCTAATCTTAGCCTCTCTTCTGTGTCCCCTGTTATTGCAACACCTCCCCTCCTCTGCCCCCTTTTCCTTCTCACTGACTTCATGTGCTTAGAAGGTGAACAACATCAGAAGTTAAGCCAGCCCAAGCTAAACACTTTGACAGTATGCAAATTATTTGCCTTAATGCTCCCAGTATCGTCACAGCTATGGGAACTTCTGTTCCCATAACAGTTGGTGTGGATGGTCTTGTATCCAGTACCTAAATAAACAGTTTCATTGAACATATGGAGGACCAAATGGCCTTGCCACATGGTCAATCCCCCAAGGTCACTTGGGATCCTGGTGTGGGGTTCCCTCTATGCTGCTGTAGTGCAGGTGTTGAAGCAAATTTGAAGGTAAGCAACATGAGCAAGTCCATCTAAAAACAAGTAATCAGGAGCAAGCAAAAAGCTTGAAAAAAACATGTAATCTTGAGTTCTTGTTTGCTTTTAAAGAATAGTGGTGATTTTTAAAATTATTTTTATTTTTCAAACAACAAGCAAAATACATGAAGTTGATTTTATGCTTGTACTTGCATATTCTGATGTGGTTGTTCCATATTTTTGCATCAGCAACTTTAATTTCATTTTATTTTTTCTGAGTTTCAGGTCAATATGAAATCAATGATATTAGGAAATTTGAGGTACTGTTGAAGATCTGAGCCCAACTGATATTTTCAGAGCAAGAGGAGGGGTTTGGGTTACCCCAGGTAACCCAACGCAGGTCTTCCCTGTCTTAAAAAATATCCTAATGTGTCTGTCCCACAGAGAAACTAATATAGCAACCAGGCTAGACAGAGAGACTGTCTCCGTGATGCTTGGTCTAATTTTTCAGCTCTCTTTTGCTTATCTTGTCTTCTAGTACCAGCAAGAACTAGTTTCTGCTTACCTCAGTGATATTATACAGATATCTTCCCACCTAAAATCATCGCTAGTCTTATAAGAACAGAGGTCTTAATTTCTGTTTGCTAGTACTGATAGGCATTGCCCAGTGCTTGCTTTTCACTTGTCTTTTTCATCTTATCAACTTTCTATTCATTCTCTTTCTCACTTAATCAAATTGATGTCCTCCTCTGCTAATGGTGTATCCATTATTTGTAAAGATTTTTTTAAAAAAATACTAGGGAGAATGAAAAAGAGTTACAGCATAGATAATATTCCTCAGTTATCTCAGACTCAATTTCACCACTGAATGTAACACAGAGTGCAAATACCTTTCGCTTTGATTTGTGATATGGCAGCTCTTGGAAGGGTCTGGTGGGAAAGGTGCTGTGCTTACATTTCATTAGGGCCCTAAACTTCAAACACTCTCAACAAACAAGGCAGAGTCGAGGCAAATGAAGGTCTAGAGTTGTGAGTAAAACTAGATGGTACCATGCACTTGGTCAGTAATCACGAAAAACTAAAATGACACTTGTTGAGCACCAAACCTGACTTTGGACCGGTCTTGCCCAAGCTGCACGATGGGATCCATCCTCAGCTTCATTGTGGAACAAGCTGGAATTAAATAACTACCACAACTTCTATCCCATATCTCCTGCGTTTGAAGAGAAAAGTATGCTTATACAAGAGCACAGTTTTTACTGTTCTTACAGTTCCTCACTCTCAGCTAAAGATATTAATGTTATTCTCACAGTATTTATTTATAAAGAAAATTTATTCTCGTGTGGGGGGGTGACATTTATGCTGATTTTACCACAGCCTTTTCACTGCCTGTGTCTTTTATTATAGCTGTATTTCTTTCATTGCCTGCTGTTCATCCCCTCTTAGAAGTAAAATATTTTAGCAAGCTGACCATCTGATGAAACATTTTTTCTGCTAGGTTCAGAATATATTTATGAAGTAGCACTGGAGGAGTGAAGGCATATAACATTTTCAGACAGTGTGTCACAGTATGAGGGTGATGTAGGTTTATGGGAGATATAAGAGAAAGGAGGGAATCACTTCCTTAGGGTGATTAAGCAGATTTTATTTACAGCACAAACTGGACACATGCAAATTGAGTATCCATTAAACACAGCATTGCTTTAGATTTCAGGCAGCTGGAGATGAATGCTTGGGTATTAATTTTCACCTAACATAGAAATATTAGATCAAGTTAAGGTTTAGTATATATCAAGTGTTTTTATGTTAAAAAAAAAAAAAGACAAGCAGAGATGCTGCAATTATTCTTAGAGAAACTACTACAAGTACAATAAAATGAAAATGCAAAGTCAAATTTCAAGAAAAGTAAACAATTTAAGGGAAGGAAAAGTGCAAAGCAGAACCAGGAAGTTTAAGCTCTGCCCTCTAGTTTTTCTCCAGATATGTATATATGGAGTGTGTGTGTGTGTGCGTATATTTCATACTATTGTGGTAACTGGTGAGAACTGGGAGAAGGCAGGTCTTTGCCTGCATCTTCAGTGTTGCTTCCCAGCAAAGTCATCTGTGATCTGTGCTCCCTACTGATGCCACAGTGCATAGGAAGGGAAGCATCTGGGACTCACCCTTCTTGTGCAGAAGGCATCAGGTGATGGCCAACCGAGAAATGAGGCATATTCACCCAAGGATCTGACCTGAGGTCCTAGGGGAGACAAAGAGGATGAGACCTCTGCTGGGTCTAGCACTGAAGCTGCTAATTAGAGTGAGGGAGAAATTAATAAAAGTGAAAGAGTAAGTGGCAGCCAGGACCACACCTAGTGATGACTGAGTAGTCACGGTGCCCACTGCTCTTCCATACATATTATGAAACTGCTTTTTGCCCACATCAAACCAAATACAGAAAACCCATAATGGGAATGTGGCTTAAAATGAATTTACTTGCCTGATGGCAGAACAGGGACCAAAAAAACTCTCTCACCTGGTGAGTCTCAGACCTGTTCCCAGCTCATGGTATTTCCTATACAAAATCCCATTGTCATCAGTCTGAGACACTGCTCTCCATAAGGAACAGATTCTGGGAGTGAGGGTGACAGGATCCTGCCCTTGCTTGCAGATGTGCAGATTAGGTGATTTCTTGAGAGTTAGACCCATGTTTCTGTGGGGGCAAATAGGTAAGCATGGAGCAGGCTGGCATTTACACCTTTTACTCAGCACCACATGCTTTGCACGTATTCACCTTCACCATCTCCCCAGTCTTTTTTGCAGGAACAAAATATGCTGAAGTGTAGAAGATAAAAATCTCACTGGCTTTACAGGTTTCAATTAAATATATCTATTAATGTTATCTTCATGTGCTTATTTTTAAAACAGAATTTATTCTTTTCTGCAAGTCATTCACACAGCTGCTGCTACTGCTATGAAAGTGCTTTTCTTGACTTCATATTTTAGTATCAGCATATTTCTTTAGCTACTTTCTATTCATCCCACCTTAGAAATAAAATATTTCATTGAAATGACCATCTGATAAAATATTCCTCCTTAGACATATATTTACTCAAACAATATTTGAAAAGTAAATTCGTATAATGTTTAAGGCAGAAAGTAGTGCCAATGTCAATAAATTAGTGGCAGGCTAACCTGCAGGTTTGTAGGCATTCTCTTTCTGCAGTAATATACAGTATATCATTATTAGTAGTGATATGCATGCTCCTATAGATCCCAATTCCAGCAAGACTTATGTACATGATTTGAACAGAGTCAAGTGCTCTAGTTATCCAAACTGGAATAGGCTTTAAGTACATACCTGCAGATTGAAGCTTCCTTGGATCATTTGAGGTCTCACAAAATCATGTCTTTTATGAATTCCCAAACTGTGTGAAGAGCAGAAAAGCTTCAGTAAAATACAGAAGAGTATTTATTACATATTAAGATGGGGTTAATTGAAAACTTAAGTATGGCTTTTAATCTAGAACATATTGCATTTTGGATTCAGAGTTCAACTGCATCCCAAGGCCCTGAGCAGAATTTCCCATTGACCCACACGGGTTTCACCAGAGGTCCAGGGCAGTCAGCTGCCAGTGCCTACATCTCTGTGCTGCAGGTGAGTTCTCCTCCCTTTTGGCTGCATTATGAAGTCTGAAGCCTGGCTTGTTTCTTGCTTATTACTTAAGTGAGAGACAGTCAAGGCACATCTGTAGGTGAGGCTGGAGGAGTTGCTAGTATTTCACTGTGCACAGATCTGTGGTGCACAGATCCCTGCTTCATTCACCTGTTCTAGAGGTGCTCTTTCTGTAGCCTCAGCTGTATGTCCACTTGGTCCAAATTGATGAAGTCATGTGGCTTGAGTGTTGCAAGATATGCTCCCTGACATGCTGTAATGAGACTTCAGTGTGACTGAACAAGGAATTCATGAACAGTTGAATATTGTGAATGTGACACATATTATGAATTATACAGGACAGAATAAAATGCAAGAATTTACCTCACTGTACAGGAGCCCATTTCCACAATCTCCTGTTTAATGCATTACATGTCCTGTCCAAGGAAGCCTGAAAACACAAGGGGATTGAGTGCAGCGGAAAGTTGCCAAAGCTGTGCTGCTGGCTCTCAGGGTTGCTTTTGTGTGGGCATTTTGGCAACTGGGGACTGTTTGTGTATTACAGCAAACAAGGGACTCTTCTATGTCTGGCCAGCGTTTATGAAAGTCTTTGCAAAAGACATAAGCTGTATGTGTTATTTTAGCCCCTTAGCTGGCTCATTACACAGTAAATAAAAGCTCTAGGAACTGGAGGAGAAAAATAAAAATGGATCCAAAGGTAAACATCTCACATCTATGGCTCTTTGCTAAAATCCCTGTTACACTGGCAGAGCATGGAAAGAGGCTTTTCTCTTTGTACAGAAATCCTTTTTCTGCTGTGATTTATTTTTTTATTATTTTTTTTCCTGATGTGATCTGATTTAGTCTTTACTTGAGAAGGAGCAGGGAGATTTTGCCTCTCAAAGAAGCAAAGTGCCATGTGTTCTCTCTCCAGCCCTGCCTTGTCCTTCCCAGAAGCAGCAGCTGCTGGTCCCTCTCCATTTAGCAACTGCTGCCTTTCACAGCATTTAATTTGGGGTCCTGTGGATCTCACATCCCAGGCCTTTTCTTTGTAAGCATGAAAGCATGACTTGCGCAGGAATAAATTTTTTACCCCAAAGCGCTGTGCAGGTCACCCGGAGTCATTTGCAAAGCAGAATGTAAAAATGGGTTGAAGACCAAGAGCACTTCCTCTCTTCTTAGCTGCTGTCTGTGTAGGCAGGAGACAGCCCATGTCTTGCAAATGCCATGAACCTTTACTGTATGTTACTTTAATTATAATAACACCTTGGTGCGAGACTCATCTTACTTCTCCAGCTCTTCAGTTTTCCATGCACTCTTTCCTCAGAAGGGCTAAATCTGCAGCAGTATATACCAATATTTACCAGCCGGCAATACTTGGTCTAGAGGGCAGCTTCCTGCTGCTGAAGGTACCAACTGGAGCACCCTGGCTCGGGACTTGGGGCTTTCTCCATCCCCACATCATGTGTGACAGCAGCAGTCAGCACAGCACTCCCTCATGTCCTGCTCTCTGCTTCTGGTGCTGGGTAGAACATGATCAGTGTGCAGTATCCCTAGGCATGCTGCTGTCACTGCTGCCTTCCTGCCTCCCCTCTTGTGGCTGACCAGAGGGATTTCTCTTGCTGTACAACTAAAGAATGGTGCAATGTCACAGGGAAGTTAAATATCATCTTTGTGTGGTACTTCTGAGCACGGGCTTCGTAGCTCAAGTCTGCATTAACTCAGAGATCCTGCTTTCACAAACTGCTTCTGTTTTCTCCATCATAACCTCAATGTATCTTTTTAAAGATCAATGATACTGGAATGCTTATGTTCTCTCTTTTTCACCTTTTCTCTTTACACTGGTTATCCCAACCCTGTTCTCACTCTCAGCGAGTGAGGAGCCAGCAGATGAGATCTGTGTGCCAGCAAAGCTCCCTTCCCAGGGGTACACCTCATTCACCTGTCTGCGCCCCTGTTTAATGTGTAATCCTCTGTTTCTGACAAATTAATCTTCTCTGTGTGCAAGCACCAACTGTGACATTACAAGCAGAGGATTACGCTTGCAGGCAGGGAAGAGCTAGCAGAGGAACGTGCACTTTAAACACCCCTTGAAGTTCCTGTTTCTTGTGTATCTTAGTAAGAAAGAATTACAAAAAGATGAAAAATGAGAATTTCTAAGATTAATGTAAGATAGCACTTACCAGGTGCTGTTTGAAGGCCCCTGAAAAGTTGCTGCCATGCAAATCTATCAAGTAAGTGAATATTGCTTCTTTAAAAACCTGTTTGGGAACCTCTCTTTGAAACAGGTTTTGGGCTTTGAAGGAAATTTTAAATAAAAAGCACATATTGAGGCTAGTGGGCCTGTCTCCAGTGTGTGTCTGTGTTGCTGGGCTCAGGTGTCATAAAACCTGATGTGGATGGGGACATCAGCCAGATTCAGAGTACTTCCTCATATTTGTACTGCTTTTCCTTGCTTTTACTGCCTCCCAATCATGCCTGTCAAGACACATCTAGCATTAAACTCAGTTCAACCATGGGTCCCCATGGGGTTAAGGCTGTGGTTTGTGTCACAGGTGTGGTGAGAACCTCAGATGTCCACTCTAGTTTGCTCTGTTGAAGGGAGCTAAGGCATGCTTCTGGCTACTCACTGCTCCTCCCCTCCCCAGGCCTTTTTAAACAGAAGAGGATAAACAGGATTTGCTGTAAGGTGCCTGCTCCCCCTATTACAATTTCTGTAGTCCTCATTAATTTCATGAAAGCCCTTCTTTGCCTTACAGCATCTGACAGTAGTTCATTGAAGGTGGAAGCATGAGTCTCTGGAAGTGAAACTGAGTGTCTTAGAAGTTTTATAGCACTGGAGTGTTCAGGCAATAATTATCTTTAGCTATGTCCTTTACGTGTGTTGGTACAATACTTATGCACTCGATATATCCAGAGTAATGCTTCACTGTAATGTGGAGCAGCATGGTGCAGATATTACTAATTCGTAGAATCACAGAATATCCTGAGTTGGAAGGGACCCACAAAGATCATCAAGTCCAACTCCTGGCTCTACACAGGACCACACAAAAAAACAGAACATATGTGTGAGAGTGTTGTCTAAATGATTCTTGAACTCCAGCAGACTTGGTGTTGTGACCCCTTCCCTGGGGGGGCCTGTCCCAGTGCCCAGCCACCGTCTGGGTGCAGAACCTTTCCCTAACCCCCAGCCTGACCCTCCCCTGTCCCAGCTCCATGTCGTTCCCTCGGGTCCTGTCGCTGTCCCCAGAGAGCAGAGCTCAGCGCCTGCCCCTCCGCTCCCCTCCTGAGGGAGCTGCAGGCCGCCATGAGGCTTCCCCTCAGCCTGCTTGCTCTGGGCTGAACAACCCAAGGACTACAGCTATTCCTCATACATCTTCCCTCTAGACCCTTCACCACCTTTCTTGCCCTCCTTTGGACTATCTCTAATAGTTTTATATCTTATATTGCGATGTCCACAACTGCACACAGTACGTGAGGTGAGGCCACGCCATACTGGAGGTAATTTCTCATTTATGGTCTATTGCTTCTAGCTCTCCTGTTAAAACGCCCAGTTGAATTATCCCAGAAATAATCACTGGTTTAGTATATGTCTGATAATTTATACGGGAGGGAAAAAAAGTGGCTTTATTCCATTTTATAGTGCGATACCCATATCCTATTGGTCCTTTATTTCCATTCCAATCAGCTTGTATTTTTCAGTGGTGGGATATGAAAGACGAAATATTGAAGAGGCATAGAAAGCATGTAATTGATAAACAATATTTGTCCTTGTATACAGCTGGGCATGCCAGAGGGTATACTTAAACTGAGGGACACAATTCCTACTGCCGATCCAACTTTGCAGAACACCATCCAGGATCTATAATGATTGAAATAGGCAGCAAGCATAGTGCAAAACCATTTCTAGTTCAGCTGTCTGTTTGTACTCCAAACTATTGAAACATCCATTATTTTGGATGACATTTTTAATTTAACCATTGGTATATTTCTGCAAAACTTTGGAAAAATTCCTTGTACTATATTTTAAGATGCATTTTAATTAATAACTGCTTTTGAAATGAAACCCTTTGTCTCCAAGCAGGAAAAGAGAGAAAAAGAAAACCTACATATCATAAATATTTTTTAAAATGCTGTAATGCGTTAATATATTCATTTTTTTCTTAATAAAGATTTTGATTATTGAAAAATACAAATTGTCTGATTAATTATAAATTATAATTTGATTTATAAGATGGTGTTACATATTAAATAATGCCAGATGGTGCCATGAGGGCATTAGCTCCCTGTAATAGATTCTGGATGACAAGGGAATTAAAAGAGGACAGAGTCCGTGAACCAAATTAAACAAGCAATGAAAACTCTGCCAGAATAAAAACTGTTCCCAAAGTATTTTTCTCTTTCTTTTTAAAGGTTTTATATATATATATATACATATATATATTGTTATGCTTTCAGCCCTTATAATTACAACAGGATTCCAAAGGCAATGCAATATGGATTAAATTTTCAGTAATTTCACATGCATTATAAGCTTCATCCAGTATGTTTACATTCTTTACTAAAACACAAAAATCTATTATTTACCAACATTTTACCAACACTTGTTTTGCTGAATGTTAGAGCAGCCAGTCTCTTCACTCAAACTACTCCTTGCTAGGAAAATTCCCTTTTTCTACCTTAGCTGTAGAGGCTGTGGTACATCATTAACCTAATGCACAGTTATTTTCATGCCTCTCATTCTCAAAACTTACAGTTTTAAGTTTCCTGTCCTTATTTGATGTCATTAATTGAATATCTACAGAGACTTTCCATCTTCTTGGAATTTCCATGGATTCTGCTTTAGCAGGAATACAGAAAAAGGTGTATGAGAGACTGACAGTTTTGTAAAATAATCCTTGTTAGAATGTGCAATAAACATCTGAGAAGCCTAAGGAATTTTTTAGGCTTAGCAAGTATATCTTTCCCCTTGGGGATGTTGCCTTTTTTTTTTTTTTTTTTTTTTTTTTTTTAAATGAAGAGAGCATTGAAATAGCCTCATGTATTGAAATGTCTGGTTCAAAAGCACCAATTTCTTTTTTCTTGTGCTCTTGATGCTCTTGTTTTGATATATCATATTTCAATTGAACAATGACTGATGACTTCTGTTTCTGCCTAATGTGCAATGTTTATAAATGAATCAGAAAAGCAACGTTGCACGTATTTGCATGAGAATATAATGTAATGAAGTTGAACCAATTTTATCTCCTAAATTCCCTATTTAAAGTTCACTGGTCTTCAGTATAAGATGATTTAAAACATGCTGAGCCTGGTTATTTTTTTAAACTTGGATTTTCCACTGTAGGTAATTCCAATTTTCCAAATTTCTTTTAGTACTGAACAAGACAAAGCTATTGCATCACTCAGTGTATGAAGAAATGTATGAAGAAACAGAGGTGTTTTTGTTTTGTTTGTTTGTTTGTTTTCTTTTCTCTTCCTGGTAAGGTTAATTTTTTTGGTGTCATTGTCTTATGATATAGTTTTAATACAATAAGCAGTCCATTTAAATTTGAAATGAAGAATTTCAATCACTAAAAAAGAAACTCTAGTAATTCTGGTACAAACATAGAAAAAAATGAGTAAATATTCCAAAAGTATAGGTGAAAATCACATTTTTTCCATTCCTTTTTAAGAAGTGTATGCTTGCAAGTTCTGAAGTAGTAATGTTCATTTAGTCTCCAAATAGCATAGAACTTAAATAATATTTCTACTCAGGCTCTCTGTACCAAAGGTAGTAGAGTGATCTGCCTGAATCTCTTCAACATTACACCATACAATTTTTAGTAACTTTTATGTTATTTTTACAAATTGCTTCTCTCTGATACTGTTAAGCTTCAGGTAAAAACAACTAATTTAATCTTTACCACACCTAGAGGGGTTTCCTGAAACTGTCCAGCCTCAAATCGTGATCTTGTGATGTCTGAAGAGAATCTCACAAAATCCTACTTGATCTAATCTGTAGACACAAGTTGCTGTAAGGAGACCTCAGCTTTGACTCAGCAGTGTGTGTGTATGTACATAGTTGCATATATGTTTTAATACATACAACATACAAATTAGTACTTAAAAAGAGTCATCTCACAAAGCAAATGAAAAAAAATATCACCCTTTATTTCATCAGCAAAGAATGATGTTAAGTGTCTGTCATGCAATAAAAGTTTTAACTTAATTTCCTTCCATTTTGGAGCTTCATCTCTGTGATTTCTTCATGAGCTGCTCTCTTTTCTCCCACCTCTAATTTCATGAGGTGTAGGGTCTCTGTGTCTTACTTTCAAATACCTATATACCTAAAGGTCTCTGAGTCATCTAAGAAAAAGAATATAAGCAGGCAAACATAACATTGTGACCCGTCATTTGACATTCGGATCCTGGTCTGTATTAACAAACAAATGCTCCCATGCTAGTGAAGCTGGACTGCTTGAGACGGCTGTGTTGCAGTTCAAAGGGACTTGAGTCTTTGATTTGCTTCCTCCTGCTTATGTAGCATCTGCAGAGAAGAGGCACCCCATGTACTAGAGGCTACCATAGGTCAGCAAGATAAAATGGACTGGAAGAGACCTCTGCCTGAGCATATTGCCTGAGCATTTTCAGTTGCTCTCCGAAAGCTATTGCAGTGGAAGGGGGTGAGAATGGGGAAACAAAAAGGATAGGAAATATTGGAAGGATCAAGTAAAAAAAGGAGACTGAAAGTACTGGAGAAGTGAAGTTGAAAGGAAAAAATGAGAGAGGATGACAGATACCTAAGGAAAGGTTGCCCAGTTGCTCCTGTTTCCATTTTCTTGTATTATATAATCAAGATATAATTAAGCTCTCCAGAAGCATATTAAAACTGACTAAAGGAAATGTGTGTCTTTTGTTTTGTTTTATTGCATTAAGTATTGCATAACAAACTTACAGAATGCCATCCTGAAGGGAGGCTTTTATCTGAATCATGTGAACCAGTTTCACTGTAGACACATCTCTCTTAAAATGATCACATCTTTAGTTTTCAGGACTAATCTTTTACTCAGTTCAGGTTAGGAAAAATGTTTTGTTAACTCCATAGATGTTTCTGTAAAAGGTACTTTTATGAAGTACTCAAGTTTAGCTACCAGATGAGGAAGACTACTATTTGCAACTGCTGTTCATATATCACAAGTAATTAAGTCCACAAGGATTTCTCCCTCTCCACCATAATTAGTTTCAAGATCTGTTCCTGAAAAATGTTCTGTAGGAAAAGACAATTTGAACTAATTTCCTCCATCAAAAAAAAAAAAAAAAAAGAGAGAGAGAGAGAGAAAACTGTGGAAATTAAAAAAAATAGAATTTCATCTATTTATTGTCTCATATTTATGATAAATTAATTGTGAGTTAAGATATAAATGATCTGAAAATAGCCCAGCATTATTGTTCTTACTCTGGTCTTTTTTGTTCAAGAGTATTTTTGATACTATCAGTCTTAAGATGTATAAAGTCAGGAATGAGTTTCAAATTGCCAGTTCTTGAAACAACACTTAAGATGTATAAAATGAGGAATAAGTTTCAAATTGCCAGTTCTTTAAACAACATGATAATCTATTAGTGTCTGCTTCCAAAGGCATGCAGGTAAAGTGCGAGCTATTAAGAAGTGGGGCAAATAGAGAAATTACTCCCAACTAAAGTTTAATTATTTTTTTTTCCATACATGTATATCATCTGTAGACGGGAAACATTTCTGAATAGTTTTGCTCAGGTATGTAACTCTATTAAAAGAATTGTTCTTACACAAAAATTAACCTAGATTGGAGTTTTAAAAACTGAAATTTGACAAAACACGAAAGATTGTTGAACTAAATGTGCAATTAATTTAACTTGTATTTCTAGCACACACAATACCAGCCATAATTTTTCTAACCTCCTCTGCTTTCCCTCTCTATTCATTGCACATTTAAATTCATTATGGAAAAAAAATGGGGAAAAAAAACCCTGATAGTTATTTTTATGATCAAACACCTTTTCCAATTAGTCTTGGCACCTCACTATAATCACGATGAATGTTATTAATTCAGCAGTCTACATCCTATTAAGGGTTTCATCAGAGCAGTGTGTTCAGGAACTTAATGGCTTTTGCATATTAATGCTGTAGCCTATGGTCTTGTATCCGTACTGCTGCGTAATATCATGCATTTGCTCTCATAAATGTGCATACAAACATATAAACTTACGATTGCATACAAATACTGATCAGGTGAATGAAAGACTGTGAAAGAGCATTTTGAATTTAAGCAAGCATTTTAAGTAAATTTATTCTATGATGAAAGTGTTCTCCTCGTAACAAAATATACAGTGCCATTAGAAATCAGAAGGATATCAGGGCAACAAAGAAAAAGAAAACAGGAGTAGTAGTTGCTAGGCATGGTGCTCAGGCCTTGGGGATATTTCAGCTCGTGGTAAATACAAACTAGGTATATAACTACGAGGGTAATTTAAATAAGAGTGATTAAAGCAGGGATATGGTGCATTGTGAGAAATCTTGAAGGTTAGCAGTGATTTGTAGGGCAAAAATTTGGGGAACCACTGGGCTATAGCAACCAGTCTGACAGTCAACTTTTCTTTCTTTTGACAACCAAATAAGAAAATGTTTGAGCTATCCAGCCTTCAGAGGATTTTGTGTCACCCTGTGTGTATTACAGATCACGCTCCTTATTTATCTTTTCTCTAGTAAACCTATAGTTGCCCCCTAATCTTTGAAGATAATCTAGACATTTTTGAAAATTTAAGTGATGGACAGTCAGTTGATCATGATTTAAATTGTCCCACTAATAATGACCAACATTTAAATGTCTATATCTTAGACGTATTTATCATATCTATCTAAATTATCTCTATTTCTTCTTCCATACTGTCTTGTGGTGGTTTTTGTTTGTTTGTTTGTCTTTGTTTTTTCTTTTTTCTTAATTTATTCAAACTTTCTTCTTTCTTTGGATTTGGATCTGGAGCATCTCCTGCAAATTGCTGCAAAACCTTGTATGTTCCTTAATTGCTCTTTAATGTTCCTGTCAGTTTGGCATTCCTCTAGAACACTCCTTTTTGTACGTCTGTTTAAGGATTCAGCAGCACATACCAAAACTTTGACCTGGACCTGAGCTGCAGTTCCTGTTTCTTCTAAGTTGTTGAGGGTGTCTTGCTTGTTTGAGGTAAATGCAACCACATCACTCCTGTAGTGTTTTCTTAAAACCAAAACAAAACTACAAACCCGTATGCCCTGATGGCGTTACTGTTGCAGCTCTTGAGCAGGCTTTGACTTGGAGAGAACAATCCTTGCACTTCAAACTTGAGCTCTTTCCCTGTCTTCCAGAAGGAGCATTATGCAAGATCTATTTAGATATTATGCCCTCATCAGGAAGCACATTTAGAGCTGAGCAATGAGATAGTCCTTGTATCACTAATTAAAATTCAGTGGTGAGGTTGTTTAATTACTCCCTCCACTGAAAATTCTTACTTTACTTTTCACATTTATTCTGGTAATAACGTGTTGAAGAGCTCATCAGGCTCTGAAGGAAGGCAACAATTTTTCTCATGTACATAATCATTAAACTGACAAATAGGCACAGCACTGTACAGTTATCAATATTAGCACCGCAGCCCCATCACTACTAAAACTCTTTGTGGCAGGGGATTAAAGTGCATAATGGGGGAAAAAATGGTGGGAAACAACTAAGTTTGAGATCCTTCCCTCCTAGCAGCCACCTCAAATCAGTTCGTACTGAACACTCCTCCTTCCTGTATAAAAGCAAGATGAGTGCATTTGATTCTGAGGGAGGGAAATAAATAAATAAATAAATAAAAAGTAATGGCCTTATTTGCTTTTTCTTTGTGGTTAAAGCTAAAATGATTTCCTTTCTTTTTCTTCCATTTTTTTTTCATTCATGATGTTAAGACTTCAAAACTGGTAGATGAATATAACTGTCTGCTGCAGACGGCTTTGAAATTCAGTCACTGGCTCTCACTCCCAGTGAAATATGTGGTATGGAGGGGAGAATTCCCAAATTATCTTGTTGAATCTTGTCTTGGGTTAAATAACTGGTTTTCAGCTGCTCAGTCATCTTCTCTGACTTTAGAGAATCAGAGTGCAAAATAAGACCACCCAATTTCACAAGAATAAGCTTACCATCCACAGACTGCCTCTGTGATCTGTATAAATAGGGCCTTATAATGAGGTGAAGTTTTCAGGAGTGTCTGGTCTTGCTATACCAGGGAGAAGCAGAACTGCAGCAAATGGAAATAAAAAAATACCTGCAGCTGTGTTGATCATTGCAGTTAAGGTTATAGGGCTATAAGCATAGCAGGAGTTGGGGAGGGGGCTTCTTATAAGCTCTCCAGAAGGGTGAGATAATAGCTGAGAGTGGTATCTTCAATGCACTGTGAACGCAACATCTCACGGCAGGTCTAGGGATCAGGGGTAGGATAATGTACGTTTTGAAAACCTGGCTTGGTAGTTTTGAGGCAAATGAGAGGAAGCCAATGATAAGGTAAGAATTGTGATTTGGAACAAGTTTATAATATGAAAGAAAAGGGAAAAAATATGGTATTTCTTCAGTAACTGTGCTGATGATCTGGAAAGGTTGCTAAGCTACTATCACACAATAAAAATGAAGTTGAAGAGCAATTATCATGATTAATGCTAAAGAAAATCCAGGTTTAGTTTGTCATTTTGGTCATGGCAGCTTCTAGCGCAGCAATCTGGAGCTGCAGATCATTGCTTGCGGCGCTACAAGTAGGCATGGCAGCACTGCCAAGCCGGGTGGCTTACTAGCACTAAAAATCACTTTGAATAAAGAAAGAAATGATGGCAAATTTAGCTGCTCAAGAAAACAGCAGCATGATAAATAATGTATGGAAATAGGATGTTTCTTTAAGAGATGAAGGAAGGAATACTGAAGTTTTTATTGAGCAGTTAATGCCCTCTTTACTTACTATCTTTGGAGTTTTTAAATGTTTTGGCAGTTAGACATGTTTAAATGAAAGAATTTCTTCTCTTTTACCCTGGAAGAGAGGGACCATAGATTTGATTTGACCTGAAGTTCCAGGTTGTTAGTTTCATTTTGCAGAGTTTTCCTGCAGAGTTTGATGTTTTTTTGTTGTTTTGGTATTTTTTTATTACAGATAAACAAACAGGAATGCAAAATTCAAGACATGGACCTGGAATGTGATGCATGCTTTCCATGGGCATTTTTGCCTTGGAAAGGCCAGCATTCCATGTGGTATAAAAATTACCCTATTTCCAAGTTTGCCAGTGACAAGGCAAGTGAAGCAAAGTTTTTCACTTCTAGCAGTCACATCTCAGGCTGATATTTTAAATTTGAGACATCTTTTCTTACCATGATCACTTTGGGCTGATGTTTACTCAACGTTATTTTTCAATTTTGGGGGGCATGTAAAAAGTGATTAAAAGGTAGTAAATCCACATGGTTTATGTATTTTTGGCAGCATTTCCAAATCTCTTGATGTAGTCTTACAGCTAATGCATAACTTGTGTCCAGAATCTGTTCTGTATCTAAATTTCCCCATTGTACCATACAGTTTGGAGGCAAACTGTTCAAGGGACTGTGCTAAACTGGTTAATTTGGATCAAACCTCTGAAAAGCTTAGAGGAATTGATTTGCACTGGATGTGAGCTTTATTTTGCGTGCCTAACCAGAAAAAAAAAAAAATAGCTTTTAATGGGTTGTGGGAGGCATACATTTCAGGTAATTGAAGATAGGCTTTGTTTTGGTGCCTCCCATTACTGTTCATTGCTTTGAAGCTCGTTGGATGGACTTTCTGAGATGAGGTGATGGGAGCCTCACCATCTTGAATTTAAAAAAAAAAAAAAACAAAATATCCCATGCTGCAAGCAAAGTTATTGTGTCCAATGAGATAATGAAGTGATATCTAGTGAGTGCAGAAGACCAGAATTAACTGATCACTCATCCTTTTTGTCTCTTACTGAGTTACAAAGATAATATTACAAGGAGTTGAGGAAAGCAGCATACTGGAAGGCAGATTGCTTGAATCTTTTGTGGACAGCAGAACATTCAATTCAGATTTACATTTTCATCAAGGGAGATGATTTATCCTAAAAATCAATATTGTGCTGGATATGTCATGCAGCAATTATACAGCACTTTATGTTTTCAGATCAAGAGATGACTGCTTGCTATTACTAACCTTTGTGATACCTTTTGGGAGTAAATCAAGTGAAAGCTTTTTTTCCCCAAATTATAGGCCAGCACAACAAACCAAGCAAGCATAAGAATCATTCAATGAATATTGCAGTCTAGTTGGCAATATCTGAAATGTTTCTGTTCAAAAATTATGTAGCTGGTCCCCTCCCCAAAGCTGACTGGGGTTAAAGACCTTTCACAAGTTCTAAACTCCAATTTGTTGTGCCAGGTAACCAAGGATCTTGAGCACCATTGTACTCTCTGGGATTTGCTGCAGTGTAATCTTCTTGCTAAGAGTTGTTTTCTCTTTATGTCTCTCAGTAAGTACTGCTCAGAATGCAATAAGGTTTTGTACTTTCTCATCTATTTCCTTAAAAAAATAATTAAAAAATCCACACACACACACAAAATAAAAATAACCCTATGTTGAAAGCTTGTCTACACTGAGAAAGTACAGCTGATTTGTAAGGAATTGGTTAGCTTTCATATTTTCTACCTACAGGTGTCAATAATTGCATGCAAAACTGCTAATGGCTGGAGAGGGCCCACCCTCTGAAACTATATTGAGATATTTCTTTTGGAAGGATGGTGCTGTAATCAGTGGCTTCTCAAAATGAAATAAATTAAGTGTCATTGTCCCTGCACTCTGATATATCTAACTATATATATGTATGTATATAGATTGTTGTCTGTGTTTTCAGAATTGCACCATTTGTAAAAGACCAATTTGTAAAATCATTTGTTGAAAGGATGCTGAAAATTCAAGGTGTAAAGGGACAAGATAATCACAGCTTATATGTGAAAAATAACGTGACTCATTGTCTTGTGTGTGTAACAATGGAATATTACTACCTTTTCTGTGTCACTTTTGGACCAAGAAGTATGTCATTACAAAATACTTAGCTATTGACTTAACAGTGAGAAAAGCCCTGTGATTGAAGGGTGGGGAGGAATTATCAGCTCAGCTGGTGAAATCATAAGTGTCCTAATCAGCAGTCCCTGCAGCTGGAGACATGATGCATCCTTTCCCATGTCAACTTTTTTCTTTCAATATTGAACGTATCATGAACACTCTTAAATAGAAGATAAGAGAATTTTCCTCTGTAGATCATAGCTTGCATCATGTGTAAGAGTGAAACATATAGCTCAGTCTATGTGCTGATTAGGAAAATATTCTGCTTGATCAGTAAGGGGTACTGAAAAATTAATGCCTACAGAAAATCTAATGTCTTCAGTGTAATAAACAGCTGTAGCAGTAATATGTAAAGACATCTCCTGAGTTAGTTAAATGCATGCTGTTGCAAGCAAAATCTATAGGACCTGGGCTATATACTTGCCCGTGTTTTAGAGCATGCCTGAAATATTCATAAAAACAGCTGCTTGAGATTTTTTTTTTTTCCTGACAACATGTGAGGTGAAATGCTGTGTATCTATTTTTAATGGGAAATAATGAGCTTTTCAGCTGATGAAACTTGAATACTGGCTTTTGTGCTTCAGCAGAGCTGATGACCATAAACAATCTCTATCTGAATGTAGATGTTAAATCCCCAAACCTTCTAGTGTGCCAAGCAAGGGTCAGCACTAATAAAGGCAAGTTTCCATGGGTTTGGTTATGGCATCCAGCTTCTCCAGTCCTTAATAAGCCTTGAGCTCTGATTAAACATTTCTAGCACATGGGCTATTTGCAACATTTCTTTCTGTCTCTCCTGTGGATTTGCTGCCATTTAATAATGTCTGAATTCATAGTGCAGTTTCTGGTTTTGTTGTTGTTTGTTTGTTTTCTTGTGAGATGACTAGAGATTATTATTTTTTTCCTATAGCTGGTTAGTGTTTATTTTCATAGTGAAAACTTAATATCATTCAGCGTAATTTTCTGCTGTCAAATCTGATTGATACTTGCCAAGGAGCTAAAATTTATTTTATCTCTCCCTATATATATGTGGGGAAGCATAGTCACATGCACAGAGGTTTCTTTAGGAAATGTACCAGTAACAGGGCTGAATAATTGATTCTGGTTCTTGGATTGCTTGTCCATCAGGTGCCCAAGACTGATTTAGGTGTTAGGGTAGCATGTCAGAGCAGAGACCAGGCGATGGGGTTGGGGTCAAATCACCAGTCCGTGTAATTAATTTTATCCTTTTATTTCCTTCTTTCCTTCAGAAAAATAAATTAGTAGGGTCAGGATGGGGGATGGGGGGGGGGTGTTAAAATATTCATAATAGTAGCTTTGGAGTTTAAAATAGGGAAAATATGATGAAAAACTACTTAATGTGCTATCATATTGTTTCCTAGACCTTCCATAACACATTCCTCACCCTTTTTTTCACCACCCTCCAAAAAAAATCTGTATCTGTTACTGAGCTCTCTAGGAAGAAATGCAGTATTCTCTACCCCATTTGATATTTTGTCCCTTTTTTAAAATGAGAAAAATTTGTTCTGAAATCTGTTTTGTGATATTCTGGATCTTCAAACTGTGTGTGTGTTTTAACTTGCTTTCTTTTGTGGTTATAGTTTAATGACTAAATTTATACAGATTCCCAGGCACCAAATGTTTTGCTGGGTCACCAGCTGGGTCTGCAGTTTTATAAGCTGTTTTGTTGCCAGACTCTTCTCAATGGATATAACATTATCAGGTGTGAGGTTGTAAGGATGAAATAGAAAGGAAATAAACAAAAGGGAGAAGGCAAGGTGGCTAAGTGAAAAGGGAGACTGGTCTTCATGAAGGACATGTGTCTAGTGCCCTACGCAGTAAGTTTTCCCTGCATCCCCACAAAGTACCAGTGTATGGCTATGGGTTGAACTGGATAGAACCACTAATAAAATCAGTTAGTGTTTTATCCTTTGCTTCTGTGCTAAAGGTACACCTGGCATTTATTTTCTCACCCCCCTATAATGTCTACTACAGTTCCTTCCTTCTGTCTTTATTTACCTGATACATAATTTCCCCAGCCATTGTCAGCCTGTGACTATTTCTTGAGCAAAATCGCTTTGTGTTTTCTTTTGCTCTTCTTCACAATCCTTTTACAGTCCTTTGTTATTTGTCTTGAGTCATGTTTGCGGCTTCTCCTCAATTTAAATCATCTGTGAATTTAACATGAAGTTTGTTCCTTCTTCTGGAATATCGATAATTAAATTAAACAATCCAGATAGACCCTTTCCATTTTCTTCATTACATTATATTAAAGCCCAATGCTAATTAATGAACCCTTTGATTTTTTTTTATTTTTTTTTTCCTTCTTAGACCAGATCTGAAAATTATCATCAGCACAGAGCATATTAGCTTGGCTGGGCCTCTGCTAGGTTAGAGACGGCAATATGCAAGCACTGAAAGCACTGCAGTCTGCTGAATCTAAGTGCAGAGAGAACATAACTTGGACTGCTTAAAGAAAATAGCCCTCCTGGTACAGCCCTAGACCACACTCTGGCTCACTATAGATAAAAGAAAGCATCACTTCTTATTTTCTTTAGTGGGGATTTTGCTAAGGTTAGTCACAAATTAGACTCCTACAAAGCAGGGAAGATGATTGGCAAGACTTTCTTCTACTTGTTTTCTCCTTTTTCCTTTGAAACTCCTTTTGATTTCACCAATGTAAAGAACAGGCAGCCACATCAAATTAGAGGGCTTGGAATGGGAGGATCAAACAAATGTTAACAAGCTGCAGGACAGAAGAGAAATTATTTGAAAAGTGGAGATGTTTATGTCTTTTCTTCTCCTGTTCTTTCCCAAAACAATAGTAAAGGTTTTGCTAATGTTGTTGGGAGAACATGAAGGTCTGCTCTAGCAAGCAGATAGGAGTTCAAGTTTACAGAACTCTGGATTTGCAGCAGCCTTGTGCCACGCAGATTCTGGGGCACAGAGAGATGAAATGACCTGCCTATGGCCATGCCATGCGGAAGAGTCCTTGCTGCCAGTTCTCTGTGTACCCTTTTCTATGAACTAATCCCATGTAAGGCTGTGGAAGTGAAATAGGCCCCATTTTCTCATAGAAAGGGAAATACACTATGTTTTTACTGACCCAGGTGGCTCTATTTATAGGTTAGTGCCAATTTTGTTTCTCTTAGCTTGAGCTAGGAGGAAGTCTTTTCCAAGCTTTCATATTTAATTCTTGAAAAAAAGACTAGGGGTTACACTAGGGGTTCATCTCTTTAGAAGCGTCTGATATTACCCATTTTTAAAGAAAGAACTTACGTTGCCCATTCACTTCCAACTACAAAGAGAATATATTTGCACTTTTTATGTCTTTTATGTTTGTATTTTAATGTAAATATTACAAAAATGCAATGTGCAGAATGGCACATGCTAAAGTGTATCTATGATGCATTTAGATGTTCTGTCTGTGACTTCAAAGCATTCACTTCTTGAATTATTTGTGAAGAAAGAAATGTATGGTAATAATCTGTAATCTGTTTGCATAACTCCCTTGTGGTCTGTTGTACTGCTGCACAGGATGTGTTGGTTATGAAATAGTGCTTTGTCACACTGGCAAGTAGATCTGAAATGGAATGGAGAATGAGAAGAGCATTCCCTTCTGTGGCTTGTGCAAAAATACTCTCTTTGTCCAAAACGATTTTTAGAAAGTCCTGTGGGAATATTGACAATGACTTTTAAAGATGATGCCACTTTTGAAGCTTGTTTTTCTAGTTACATGTTACGAAACAAAGTAGAACAATCTGGGAAAACTACCCAGACACTTCAGTGCCTCTTTCCAGATGAAATGTGGATGCTTTAGATTTTATTGAAAATCCCACAAGATTATGCCAAATTTCTCCTTAAAAATCAACAAGAGGCAATAAATGGTATTACTGGTTACAGAGAATTACTCAGGTTTCTGTGCACAAAAGTCACAGGCAGATCTTGTCTCCACTTTGTGGCTTGGTGCTTTCTCCGCTGGCTTCTAGTGAACACTAAGTTGATTGCACTCATGGCAATAAGCAACCAAACACTTACGGACATACTGAAAGCATTTTCTATCAGGTGCCAAATTTATTTTTCTTTCTTCTTTTTTTTTTTTTTTCTTAAACCATCTGAGACAACTTTGACAATCCAAAGGTGAATCTATTCATTGCCAAAAAATGTCCAAATTGAATGCTTCACCTGAAATATGAGCAATTATGTTAAAAGGTCTGTTGCTCACTGGTGGGTCTCAGAGTTTCAAGGCACACTATACTTTGTTGACTGAACTTCACAAGAGTTTCCACTTAATGTAGACTTTTCTATTTTTTTTTTTCTTGCTTAATTGCTTCCTGCATATCTGTGTATTTCTGCTCTGTGGGAGAGTCAGAAAGTGATTCTGAAACAGGAGGATGTGATATTTATTCTGTAGGCATTAGGAGTTCTAATTACTCCCTGACGATTCTCATTCACAAAGCATTTTATTTATGATGCTTTTTCTTAAATGATTAAACATTTATTGGTTAAATGTTTGCTAAGTGTAAGGGCATCACATCCTTGATGCTGGCTCCCAGTAGAAAAATAAGAGTAAGAAAATAGTAGGTAGCTGTTACAGGAAAGTCTTTCCCAATAGACAATAGCTATTTATCAGAAAGATACTGGCTTCCCTATTTAAAAAATAAATAAAGTAACTATACCACGTTTTTTTAATATGTGGCTCTATCTAAATAGCTTTGGTTTTGTTGTTGTTTATCATTGTTCTTGTTTCACAGCTGTTCTGTCTGCTCTTCATCACATAAATAAATCCTTTTGAGGTTTGACTTTGTAAATATATATATATATATATCTGAGGTAACTCGTTAGTCACTGCTTTGTTTCCAAATTGGCAACAGCATCTTTTTCAAGTTCTCACCTTCAGCCTGCTTAAGTTCAAATGAAGTGTATGCAAAGAAAACCAAACTGAAGGACAGAGTGGAAGTCAGCCAGGGAAATGCCCTAAGTGGCTGCCCTAGAGACATGGGTCTCATGAATGTAACATGTGCCTTTCCAGTTTGCTTTGGAACCATTCTTTGTCTGCTGCTTTTTCTCCTTCCCTCATTTCATTTTGACTCCTGGGATTCAATTTTTCTGGTTTGTTCCTCTCTTAATTGAGGCAGAGGCAGCAAAGTAAATCACCCTTGGTAGTGCATACACTACCTGATTTGAAATAACCACAATCATCGTGTATATTTTATTGTTCCAACAGAATATGCCAAAACAGGAGGGAGAAAACACTTAAGGAGTATCTATGTAATAAGGATGCCATGAAGTGTTGGGCCCCACATGGGCATAGGACTTGAGGCCATGTAGGTGCCATGTTCAGGCCAAGCAAAAAAGTCTCTGAAGTGTGTTATCCTACTTGGAATAGCGTAGATAGGTACTCAGAGTAGCTCCAGCAGCAGTGATGTATGTCAGTGGAGGAATAACTTGTAGTACTGTGGACAGGCAATAGGGCTCCACCATGCCATTGAAGGCTGAAAGGATACTGGTCTGGCTTTACTTCTTGCAGAAGGGACTGGGTAAACCATGTAACTCTAGGGTGTAACATCTCAGTCCTCCACTCACTGACTGGCTTTTGGGAGCTGAACATCACCAAGAAATACAGTTTTCACTGCTGAGTGCACTACCAAGAGTGCAACTGTTCCTTTTGCATGTCAGGAGCAGGCAGCATGTGGGGCTGCAGATAAAAAGATACAATGGAATTGATTTCTTCAGAGCACTCCTATTTCCTGTGCCTAGTCTGCTGCATAATGTGTGAATTCAGAACAGCTCCACCAAATGCAGAGGAGACGGATGGCATTTACTCTACTGCAGGGGAGATCAGAGTGAGGCTGGAAGATGTATGCATTTTAGTGCCTGTAACATTATGCATTATGCACACAACCCGACAATTCCTGAGCTCAGTTCCTGCTGTTAAGTACCTTCCTCACAACCTGCAAAGGCAGATTCTTTAATTAACCTTTAAATGATAATTATTTCACTGGCAGTGCACCAAGCCAGAATCAAAGTAACTCAGTTCATACTGTATTACACTTGTCTCCTGAAGATATGTTAGATTACCTGGAGTAACTCAGTGAAGCTGAAGGCTGCTTCCCCTGCTTTTGTGCTGTTCACTAGCAGATCTGTGGCAAATAGGATAAGGATGGGGGAGATACATGGGGCAAGGCAGATGATGTGCTTTCCTGTGAAACATGCTGAGTGGAACAGGCAGACAATGCAGTCAGGAGTTATTGGGGAGGCAACACAAAAATGTACCAAAAAGGGAAAGTGCAAAGTAAAACTCACCAATTGTAGTGACTTTGGAAATTACCTAAACTAACCACCTTGTGACAAGCACTGAAGTGCAGGTAGAGAAATGCTTGCTGTGATACTTGAAAGATACATCCCACTAGCATTAAATCAGTGATATCACTTGCTGTCATTTTTATAAGCTGAACATGGAGTAGCTTGGATTTACAAGAGGCTGGTTTACATGGATGGCCTCTTGGAACTGCAGAGAGCAATGGGGCAAATCCTCTCAAAACGAGGGAGGTAAACTGATTTCCCGGGCTTTTTAAAGTGTTTCATTTCTATACCATTCACTCACTTCTTGCTGAATTTTTAGCAGTAAGCCCATGTTGTGAGTCCTAAGTATGCAAGGAGATACAGGCAGACTTTTGCCTCCTTCAGGCTCCTCATGACGTTGTGTCTGTAGAAGCTAAGGTAGAAGTGAATCTCCTAGCTTGGGTAAGAGATACCAGTGAGGTGAAACTGTGTGTCTATATGAATTGATTATTTTCTGCAGACCCATCATTTCAGGGAAGGCAATGATGCCAAGGCAAGCAGCTCCCCTTTTTCCTACAACCTTACAAATTTCCTCTAAGTCTACAGAAAGCAACTCCCATGAGGTAAAGAAAGGAAAACAATTTAAAATAAGTAAGTAAATGAAGCCTCTGATTCCAGGGCATTTTCCAGATCAGACTGGAAATGTTCTTTGAAGTGATGGTACTGCCTACTGATATTTAAGTCCCAGCTGTCCCAGGAAGCTGGATGCCATCACCTTCTCAGCCTTTTTGATTCCCTCAGCAGCATGTCTCAGATGTATGCCTCCCCCTCCACTATAGCCATGCTGTGGTTTTACACACAATTCACTAGTTCCCATTTATTCCCATGTGCTCATCAGCAAGTCTCTCATCTGAATGACTGGAATATATTGCTGTCTCCAGGCTAGTAAAGTAAGAATAAATGGATGCGACCCCATTCCTTATCTCCACATTGCAGAAACTTTTGTCAATCCCTGAGATAGACTGGGCAGAAGCTGAATGAATAACAAGATCATTTGGGGTCATGGTACAATGATTAGATTCCTACAGCCTGTGTTACTGTAGATTAGTACTCTGGCTCCCTGGAGGAAAAACAAATTTGAAATTCAACACTACAGCCAGATGCCAGACGGGCCGTCATAAGCAGCGTGTGAACGTGAGAAAAGCACACGTCCTTTTAAGGTACTGAGATCTTTTCCCAGCAAACCCTAATCTCAATCCTAAAGGGAATGCTCAGTTAAGCTTGAAATGCCCTGTTGCAAATAGGACATCTCTGGCCTCTTGTGGGGATCACAGTGGTGGTTTGGCGAACTTTGTAAGTGGTGCTTTTTCTTGAAAGAGGGAGAAAGGCTAGAAATGCACAGCAGCTCTAATTTAGTGACAGAGATTTCAAAAGCTTTGTGGTAAGATACATAGCAAGGGACAATTTTGACAGACAAGATCGGCAAGGGACTGCCTTTTCTGTCCTGGAATCACTTATGTTATCCCTCTAGTGTATGTGTGAAGGACCATAAGGTGCTGCCTAGAAATGAATGGGTGCAGGACATGAAATTGTCCAGGGAGATGGTCCTTATTGAGCAATGACAAGGGAAGTTTTCCAGCTTTTTTGATGTCTGGCTCTAGTTCCATAGCTTTCTGATTACACAGCAAAATACATTCTGCAGGTCAAAGCTGATGCTCATTTCTAATCTGTATATTTTCTCCTGACACAGGGGTTTATTAATATCCTTCTACTACATAGCTTTTGCCAGCATAGTAGCTGTTTTGTGTATGGTTTGCTTACTGAAAAAAAGAAAAACAAAACAAAACAAGAGTCTTATGTCTGATTTACAGGCAGCCCCTTAGAGTGCTTGATGGCAAGTGGTTTTGTCGAAAGTCTTGGCATCATGTGATGAGAAAAGTTCAGATTTCTCTAGACATGCTGAATACCTTCCATGGAGAAATACAGTTGTGGGAAGCTGAATTTCTAATAGAAGCCTCAGTCAGGGAAACATAATTAAGTCCCATATCATAAGATGAACAAAATAATTCTTCTAACAGGGCACAAACCCAAACAACTCCCTGTTCCTTTTTTTTTTTTTTTTTTATGTGGCAAAAGAAAGAGAAACATTTCATCCTGCCAAAAAAACAAAAACAGCAACAAAAAGGTGTTAGCAAATGTGATCTTATTCTAGCAACGCCCAACCTAAGAGAACAATTTGTGCTTCTGCCAGTAGATACTGCAATTGGATACTATTTTGTAGCAGCAGAATTGTTGTAACTGCTGTCGAGGCACAGCATGCTGCTAAAAACCTGGCAACATTTATGAAAGTCGTTTATATTACTGTAGGCTTCCTATAAACAGTGGCAATAAAAAGCTAAACTGTTTTAGGAATAAGATGCAGATATTAGAGATGAGCTTTTCTGCAATGGTAATGCCTTCTGGCAAGCATGCTAGCGTTTAAAGAAAAAATAAAGATAAAAATAATATATATATATATATATGTAAAGTATCTCTTAGACTATCTCACTGCAGTCTCTACGGTGAGCAGACAGGCAGTGAGCAGAACTGCTGTCCCCAGTACGGAGCCCTGTTTGAAGGGATTTGCACTGGATTTGGGATTCATGAGATTTTGGGGCAGAACACTCCTCCCAGGTAGCAAAGACATCTCCCTAGGAATGAATATTCAGAAGGGAAGGTCCAAGTTTCTCAGCTGCCCTCTGATGCCTTGCATTACTCCACTAGCATAGTGTGGGTATAAGGGTATCTCCAGTGCTGTTGCAGTCAGCCAGTGAATGACAGCACCAAAGTATGGCTATGGAGACATCTAAGGCTAAATTTGCCTTTTCATCTTGAATCCTCTTGAGTACCTACTGGCAGAGCATAGCTTTCCAGATATTTCTGACAACCCATGTGAACTTGTATATTAGGAGTTTAAGACTGGTTCACTTTATTTTTATTTTATTTTATTTTATTTTATTATTTTATTTATTTATATTTTTTAGTGCTGTTGCCTGGTAGGGTTCTTTGGATTCTACTGTACTTTCAAGGGGAGACCTTGGAAATCAGACCACACTAATTTATGGGCCTAGCTGTAGCAGAACATTATCTCTAGGTTATATATTTGAAAGCTTTGAACTACATTCGTTTTCATACCAGGTATAATTTCTACTGGTTTCTAGGCTTAGAGAGGTTTTCTTTCAGAGCCTGGTTTAAAACAAACAGTCTCCAGAAAATCCCTGAGCTGAAAGTGGCTGGAAGCTGAGAAATGTGCTTACTCTCGTTGTATGTTCTTCACTAGGCATCTCCTTTTAGTCACTACTGGAGACCAGTTATTAGGCTTTGGTTTGAACTACTGAAGCTGTTCCTTACTTGTTTTCTTGTGTGCTGGTGATGCTTTCCAGTCAAACAGCTGTTGGGCAAAATGAAAGGCTACATACTGGGAACTATCCTGTTATTTTTAGGCTCCAAAAACCTTTCATATAAGAACAGATGTATACTGGAAAATCAGTCATGTAAAGTGCTACACCTGGCAAGACTGTTTTCTCTATCACAAAAGTCCTTTTACATTTAAATAAGGTAAACAAGTCTGTTTCATGCTTCTTTCTGTGTTTAAAAATATTTATACAGTCCCATACATACTCATAAAACACAGAATTTAGAAAATCTGAGGTATTGTAAATTTATGGGAGATTTATAGCCATGTACACTTTATCATGGGCTAATGGAGAAGTGTGGGAGTTGGGCATGAAATGTGTGGAAATGAAATTTCTGTTTTCCCAATAGAAAGCCATTGCAAATACATCGGCTGCCTGCTCCCCAGTGGAGCAGTACAGCCGAGGTTGGCAGTAGCCTGTCTAAGGTTAGATTTGAGTTCATTGTCTGCAGCGCTAAAATTATGCCTACTTAAGCTGTGCTCAGTGCCTATTATTTATCCTACCTGGAGCAAGATAACAAGGGGCTATGATATCTGTGCTGACTCTCTTGATCTTAAATGGGTTTTTCTTACACTTTGTAGGAGGCTGTGAGTATAAATAGAGTTAAATATAGTTTTCCCCCTATTTCCTTATTGTTCCACAGAAGCTCAAATTCTATCTGCTGCATTTAGTATTAGCTACCTTACAGGGCTGGGTACAATGTATAGCACATTTTTTTGAAAATTAGGTATTTTTTCTCCTTCTATTTGTGGAATGTGAGTGAGCAGATCACCTTTTTTTCTCAGTTACTCACTATGAGAATAATTAGGGACACAGAAGCATGAAGTTTGAGGTTAAAAAGGAAGAGGGAAGGATAATTCTTTGGCTGTATACAGCTTTAGGGACAGCATTTACTGAGATTCAATGTTCAAGCTCTTTCCGCTGGATTCTCTAACTTCAAGTTTTTCTGTCTCCTGCTTGAATAGGATTCAAGCAGGAGCAGCATTGCAGAGCTTTTTAAAAAATAATTGCTCTTTGCATTAAATCTGAAATATTCTCTTAAAATCGATTTTTTTAGTAAAAAATTAAGACCATGTACGAATTTGTGAGAATTGTGTGATGAAACTTCTAGAGGTTTATGAATATATATAAAGGAAACTTATTTAAATGTTTACTGAAAAATGTGCAGAACATAACTTTTTTCCAAGCTAGTCCCCAGTTTATTCATTAAATAAATGTTTCTGCAGTTTTCAGTTGCTGAGGAAACAAATCCAAAAACTAATCAGGAGACACAATATCAGTAAATAGATTAGCCAAATCTACTTGAGAAGAGGTGTGGAGCTAAGAGAGCCAGGTTCTGCTGCCTTCATAACCTCCATCCCCTTTTCCAAGTGAGAACTTGAACCCCTGGGCTTCTGCTGAAAGCTGCTTTTAAAACTAACTAGGAGAGACTGGGATAGACTGCCAAGACAAAGCCTCCAGCACATGGATGTGTGCTGCCATTTGGTCTGTCTGAGGATACCTGAGTGCCTGTGAGCAGCAAACCAAGGGGAGGCAGAACCTGCAGGGTACCAGAGCCTCTCTAGGGGAGCAGCTGGATGTCAGTCAACATACCCTACAGCTCTGGGATGACATTAAATGTTTTTATAGATTCAAAGCATTGCTAAGGTTGGGAGGCATCCCTGGAGATCCCTTAGTACAAACCTACTCAAAGTAGGGAGGTGTCCTGGTTTCAGTTAGGATAGAGTTAATTTTCCTCCCAGTAGCTGGTAGGGTGCTATGTTTTGGATTTAGGATGAGACTAATGTTGATAACACACTGATGTTTTAATTGCTGCACAGCAATGCTTACACTGAGCCAAGGACTTTTCAGCTTCTCGCTCTGTCCTGCCAGCGGGCAGGCTGGGGGTGCAGCAGGAGCTGGGAGGGGACAGACCCAGAACAGCTGACCCAAACTGGCCAAAGGGGTATTCCATACCATCTGACGGCATGCTCAACAATATATAGGGGTGGCTAGCCGGGGTGGGGGGCCAGCTGCTCGGGACTAGGCTGGGCATCGGTCAGTGGGTGGTGAGCAATTGGATTGTGCATCACTTGTTTTGTACGTATTATTATTATTATTATTATTTTATTTTCTGTCCTAATAAACTGTCTCTATCTCAACTCACAGGCTTCAGTTTTTCTCGTTTCTCTCCCCCATCCCAGAGAGGGAGGGGGGAGGGTGAGCGAACGGCTGTGTGGTGTTTAGCTGCTGGCTGTGTTAAACCACAACAGCCTTTTTGGTGCCCAACGTGTCCTGAAACCAGGACAGGAGGACAACTACAGTGGGTTGCCTGTGGCTGTGTCCAGTTGGTTTTAGAGCATCTCCAAGGGTGGAGGGTCCACAAGTCTCCCTGGCCAACTTGTGCCAGTGTTCAACCACCCTTACAGTATTTTTTTCTTATATTTTGAGGTATTTAAATGCCAGGGCATCCTGAGCTATCAGTCCTGTTATGGCTAACCATTAGGGACACCAGTCTTGGTGACATGGAAGGGTCATGGGAATGGGAAGTGCAGACAGCTGTGTGCAGAGCTGGGAGCAACCTGCCAATGACAACAGAGGTCTCAAATCCAGTAGTTGTTAAAATCAGAGCACATTGAGTTAAATTCCTGGTGGTCAGATTCATGTGAAGTATAAGGTGATGTGACTTCCAGTTACCTGATGCTCAGATTTCTTTGCATCCCACCAGGGGACCTTATGGTCACCAGTGTATGCGGTAACATTTAGAAATAGATCCCATTTGTCCCATGGGGCACACACAGTTTCAGAGGGCTGGGAAATGTACCTGTCACTTCCCTGCATCCACCAGGAAGGCAGGATCTGGGAAATCTCAGCCAACCTCCATCCAGTGGACAGAACATCAGCATCTTACACACAATTTCTAAAATTTTCTAGTGGCATAAACATGCATGAGCAATCCACAAGGCCGGCAGGAGTCAGTTATGCTATAGATAGACACCCTAGGCAAGAGCACATTGATGGGGCTTTCTGCAAGGAAATAGAACTGCAAATAGCTACCATATTCAGCGCAGCAGCCCAAGGATGTGGCTGCACGAACTGGTTAATGTGAGGTACGCGGGAGTGTGAATGTAGACCAAGCAATCCTGTGGTCCTGTGTGCTCGCTGTTCCCGGCAGTAAATGCAAAGCAGCTCGTCCAGTTCATCTTTGTGTGTGGCATGGGCCCGCGGCCAGCTGATGTGCTGTACATCCTCATCCAGCCTCACCTCCGGTACTCACAGCCTGCACAGTGCATAAATAAATCAGCATATCCTTCTGACAAGTGGTTTTTTTTTTTTTTTTTTT